>JAGKQL010000050.1:2213455-2226564 GCA_018398635.1 Cyprinodon brontotheroides | reverse complement strand
TCTCCTGGAGATTCTTAGAGGGGTCCACCAGCTTGTGCTTCTTCAATCCAGAGACATCATAGTGAGGCTGGAGGTGATTCTCACAATAAGAAACTAAACAGACCAGACAGGAGTTGACAGCTTTCATCTTCCTCCCAGTGCAGACATCACAGGCCACATCTTCAGGTCCAGCATAGCAGTGATCAGCTGCAGGAGCCTGGAGTCCAGTCTTCTTCAGATCCTCCACCAACTCTGCCAACATGGTGTTTTTCTTTAAAACAGGCCTTGGTGTGAACCTCTGTCTACATTGAGGGCAGCTGTAGATCCTTTTATTGACCTCTTTCTCCCAGAAGGTTCCAATGCAGTACATGCAGTAGTTGTGTCCACAGGGAATAGTTACCGGGTATTTCAGGAGATCCAAGCAGATCGAACAGGAGAATTTCACAGAATCCATCTGATATCCTTGCTGAGCCATTTTTCATCAGGTGGAAAGTTACTTTGTTGCTCGAGAAGTCTGTTAAGTTACACTTCTCTTAAAGGGCAGTTACCAGGGCAGGCAAATATTTAGTTAAACCAAGGCTGCCTCTAAAATACGATAAACTTGCTTGGAGGGGCTCCAATCCAGACGAAGCAGCGGCCAAACAGACTAAGATAAAACCTGCTGCCAGTGGTGCAGCTCCCGCCACCCGAGGAGAGCAGTTTTCTTCCAGGAATACTGTAATTTGAGCGTTTCTGCTCTACATTACATATTGTTCAGTCTTTGTGTCGTGCTTGATTCCGTTGAATCCGATTTTTAAGATTTTGGAGGAATTTGTCAAATAGGTGAAGTTCCTCCACGTAGGGATAAGTTATTCTCTTCTCTCTATTGAAAAATAAGAGGGACAAGAAATGACAAAACAGTTAATATAAAATTAATTAAGTACACATAAATAAATACACATTTTAAATGCATGAATACAACCCTCTATTCTCTGACAACTTTCTAATAACTGGTGAAGATTTTTTTTGTCATCCAGGTCATTGCCCTTCCAAAAAGGATAAAAACCAATCCAGTAGACTTTGTTTCATGTTTGAAGACCTTTTGCCTCCAATGAAGGAAGCTTTTTCAATTCAAAATGTCAGAAAGAGCGTTGAATTCGAGGCTTTTTAGAGTGGACCAAAAACAAAGCCTTGTTTTCGTTTATAAAAAATGCTAATTGTACCGGATGAACCGGTCAACCCCTTAGAAATGAAGAGATGTTGAGGTGTTTGTTATCTTGCAATAACAGATACTGGTCTATGTCTCTGAACGGGGGGTCGTAAGGGGGGGTTGCTGGTCTTGGTGAACAGGCAAGATGGTCTCACCCCCTGTATGGGGGTTGGGGTAGCAATGATAGCAGGAAGGAATCAACGCAATTGCTGCATTGTAGGTTTTTGAAAGCTTAGACCTGTCTACCCCCTCTGTTACATGTTGGTTTTTCTTTAACATAAATGGCTTACTTCACACCCCTCTCAAACCACCTGTTTTCTTTGTCCAAAAATAGAACATTCTGGTCCTCAAAAGAATGTCCTTTGTCCATCAGGTGTAGATGTACTGCTGATTCTTGTCTGGAGGAGTTAGCTGTTTTAACAGGGGGTGGACTCAGGTTTTAGCTTTCAAAAACTGAAAATGCAGCGATAGAGTTTGATTCTATCAACACAACCCCCATCCCCATACAGGGGAACAGGACATCTTGCGGGTATACACTGTACGATTTGTTGCCCTTTTCTCTAGTCGTGCGAACAGTTTTAGATCGGCTTAACCACCTTTCAGAGAAATAGACAGGTATCGGGTATTGCATGCTAACAATGAACCCAAATTTGCATGTTGGCTAAGCCAAAACAAGGTTGTTGTTTTTTTGTCCACTCTATAAAGCCTCGAACTCAATGCTCTTCTGACATTTTCTACTTTTTTTTTTGCTCTTTTTTTTCTACTTTTTTGGAGTTTTCAATAACCTTCAGGATTACTTTAAAAGAGTTCGCTTCCCGCAAAAGAAGGTTTCAATTTAGCAGATCACTATCAGGTAATGCAGTACTAAAGTATCTGTTCCACTTTCTCTCTCGCTGAGCAGTGCTGCAGAGGGCAAAAGTTTAGCTTATTTCCCTTTACGGGTTGCTAGATTTCTGCGTACTGCCTTAGACAACGCAGCCTTTTGATGAAGAAAAACTTTAAAAAAAAGAAAACTTGCTCCCTGGTTTAATGCGGAGCTGCACTCTTAAGCAAAATGCTAGGAAACTGGACAGAAAATCGAGCTCTAGATGCCTATGGGAATCCTACCTAGTCAGGAAAAATATTTTACTGCAGTATAAGAGGACCCTTCGTAAATCAAGAGCAGTATATTTCTCCTCATTAATAGAAGAGAATAAGAATAATCCTAGATTTCTCAATTTAGTTGCAAAACTCACCCGGAGCCATAGCTCTGTTGAACATTCCATCCCCCCTGATCTTAGCAGGAGAGAATCAATTAAAAAAATTAAAAAAGGGGCTCTATTAAATATAAGATAATTAGCACCCCTTTATATTGATTGGTTTATCTGTGGTCATAACACTCATTATCAAAGGGCAATCCAAAAATACTGATTAATAGTATTCTATATAAATGTGTAATATTTATAAAACAATCTAATATATATTAATGTAAAACTTGTATTTATTAATATTTATTTGCAAAATATATAGCTTTGCATATATCTCATCCAGTTTGAGTTAATTTGTAATAGTTTCTAACCTGAATAGATATGTTTAATCTACCTGAAAGGTTATTCTAAAATTAGTTTTGGTCTTTTATGGGATTGTGACATCTAAGAGATTATAGTAATATCTCCAACTCATCCTTCATGTGATTAAAATTAAATCTAAGGAGTCTCCTATTCGCTATGGCAGCAGCTGTCTGAACTGTGGTCCAATCAACATGGCTGTCCTCTAGGTACGTCGGCCTCGCTGCTGACAGTGCTCAATGAGGAGATTACGTATAATATGGCTGAATTCAAATTCAGGGGCTGCGTCCACTGAAGGCCAGATTTGTAGGTCGATTACATCATAGCGCTGCACCGAGGTTTGTTCGGATTCCAAGACTCCTTGTTATAAGGCCTACAAATGAGTCCTATCTAGCCTTGGAGCCTGGCTGCTCCATGATCAGAGGAAAAGGGTACTTGGTGTCGCTGAATATTAGAAATGCAGTTTAATATAATACATGTACAGAGGGGCCAAAAAAGTATTTAGTCAGCCACTGATTGGGCAAGTTCTTCTACTTAGAATAATAAGAGAGGTCTGTCGTTTTCATCATAGGTGCACTTCAAGTATGAGAGACAAAAATCCAGGACATAACATTGTAGGAATTCAATTATTTTTTTAATCAAATTTATTTGTAAATTATGGTGGAAAATAAGTATTTGATCATCCACAAACCAACAAGATATCTGGCTCTCAAAGAGCTGTAACTTCTTCGTTACCTGTATTATTGGCACCTGTTTGAACCTGTTATCTGCATCAAAGACACCTGTCTTTCATAATTTTTCCTTCTCTTTTCTACATTCAGTATATTATTCATGTGGCTTTCCAACGGCTTTAACTATGGTGAACCATGACTGGGAATGTCTGTATTTTGTGTGTGTAGGCTCTATGTAGGTTTTTTTTTTTTTTTTGTTGTTTTTTTATATATGTGGACACTGTAATGCTCCTTGTTGTTTTGGGGTGGTTGTCATCTTTATTCCACTCTACAATCTCATGAGTGTAGTCTAAGTTCACTTTACAATAAAACAAGAAAAAAATTTGCAAGAAAGGTATGAAAAGTTTGGTATTCATTCTTCAAAAACGTTAGAGAGTTAGAATTATATTATATATATATATATTTTTTTTTTACTATTTTTCAAGGCTGCACTTTTAAAAAAGATGAAATTGTCCAGAGAGCTGTTCCAAACGAATTTTTGTTTTGTATTACAGTGGTGTAAACAAAATGACAAACTAAGTCTTTTAATCTTTCCCTGCTTTGTGGATCAACTATCACGGTTGCTAAGCGACTGAGCGAACGTGAAAGCGGTCGAAAGCCAGAACTGTTTGAATCCGAACACAACCCATGAATTTGAATTCAGCCCATTATGGTTCAGGCCATCTCCGTTCTTAACTTCTTTTTTTCTGAGATATCTCTGTATCTAAGTAACCCCAACTGTCCAGAAGCATTTAAAAATACAGCACCTAGTGCTGAACTTTTCAACTGAGCACGTGGCGCTTTCACACGGTTTTATTTCTGGACATAAGGAGCAGCTAGGCTAGCACTAGCTTAGCATAGCAATGGCTTCTCTTTCTACCTCCCTTGACTCTTTCTGCCTCCCTTCTCTTTCCTGCTCTCTGTGTCAGATGTTCAGTTATTCCTCTGCCTCCTTCAGTTATAATGATTTTAGTAATAAGTGTATTCTTATTTTCAAGCTTTGGAGGCGAGGGTGTTAGTTTAGTATCCCGGCTTCGGGTTGTTGAATAACCAGGAGTTGAAGTTGGCCCACCTGTTGAGACTGGGGTGAAGTTAGTTTTACGTTGAATATTCTCTCCGGTTCATCCTCTTCTTCACTTTGAGAAAGCCTCTTTTTTGCTCCGGGTACACTGTGATCGGAGAAAGAAGCTGCAACACTTCAACTATACCCGTATTGTAGAATTTACAAAAAAACGCGGCAATAGAAAGCAGCTGCGTCATATAACGACTTCCTGTTGACGGTGGCAAACAACTTTTGGTGCGCTCTACTGCCACCAACTGGTGAGGAGTGTGCGTCAGACTGTTTCTTCTTCTTCTTCATTTCTATTATGGCGGATCGCAAGCAACTTTAAGGTGCATACCGCCACCTACTGCACATGAGTGTGTAGCAACATTACTTTACATCAAATTCTATTTTTCAATATCCATTAGTAAAAAGTAGTTTCTCCAAGTATACTAAAAGTGCACTAATTTCATACTTGAAATCAGGCAGTACACTTAGAGTTTACTTATTCTAAAGTATATTTCATATACTTAACAATAGTATAGTCAAGTGTACTTGACTATACTATTAATTAAATGTGATGTTCACAGGGTACACAACCTAAACCTTCAAACACAGAGTTTTACTATTTTGTGATATTTATTTTTTTCTTCAATTTCCTTTTTTTAGATTCTATTTATCAGTTCTAACTGTGTTCATGAATCTCCCCCCAGGACTGCAGGTAAGTCAGCCTCTATTAGTTAAAACTCCAACTCATGTGATTCGTTTCTGTACATACGCTTTAGCTTTATCTGGACTAATGGCACCATCTTCTGGTGAGAATACACCAGTAGCTTCAGTCCATATTTTGCAGCGGTGCTTAATTTTTTTCACCTTTCTTGAAGCTGTAACAGGAAAACATTGCAGTCTGCCCTGGTATAAAGTTTGAATGTGTGATCCATTCACCTTAATAACTTGTTCATTTTTTCTTTCCCCTCTTGGTTACATTATCATTTGACTTTATTTTGGACTCCTTAGCTCCAATAAATATCTCTTTATTATTGATTTACATTCAGACTTCCCATCCTTTGTTTGAAGCCTATATTTTATTTCTTGGTTCGACACATAAGTGATTCTTTCGTGAGCTTTGCACTTTTGACCATAGACAGGATATTAATGGGGGTTCATGCTTATATCTACATTTACTACAGCCGCTTCCTTCGCAACATTCTAATCATGCAGTGCATTAACTATTCATGCAGTTTGTTTTTGTGAACCCTTTTAAAGTGAACATTATTCATCATTTTTTTAATTATCTGCTCGTGAAGACAAAACCTGGACGTATTCGTGAGTTGTTGTTTGTTTTTTTTTTTGCCTGCGAAAATCTTAATAAAAATTCCATCAAAAACCAGCCAGGAGAAGTTGGGATACAGAAATTAAGTCTGGCATTTGCGTTGCACATATAGCTAGATAAAACGTTTGTGTAGTTAAATCTGAAAACTAGACAGAAAATGCAAAGAAAAGGACGAAAAAGGAAGATCTAAGAAAGATATACGATGATCACGTGTTACATTTTACACTCTTGAAAAAAGGTTTTCTCAGATTTGTTTCAGCTCAGCTCTGGCTTCCAGTTTATAATTGTCAAATCATTAAACTAATTTAATTACTATTCTGTGTATTTATATGATAGAAATTTAGTGAGAGATAAAGAAATACTGTTTTTAGTCCTGGTTATACAGAAGCACAGTAGATGTGAGCATGAGCCAGCCACAGTTTAATCCCGGACTCCCTAAACTGGGAGCATCTCTATCTTTGGTGGACCTTTGGATGCTGGTGCCGATGTGCTGCTTTACAAAATGAATAAAGCACTGTGACTTGCTCCATTAGATCCAGATATAACAAGTTAAGTTAAAACCAGCAAGCAGCAGATATTTAAGACACACTAAAGCGACAGAAGTAGAGGTTGTCTTGGGCTATTTGAGTTGCTGGCTATATGTCAGGTGAGCGTCAGCATGCAAATATGGCTACTTTGTGTCTGGTCTCGAGGTCAATTTGAACCACCCTTACAGGCTGATATTGTTCTCTTGCAAGAAAATAAAAAAAAACCAATCACAATATATTTTTTTCAGCAGCTAGTAATAAAATAAGCTGCCAACTGGTACTTTACACTTTTCACACTAGCAAAATTCTAAATTAACAGGATCGAAAGCATAAAATTCTAAGACAAATAAAATTGATTCAAAGTTTTTCAAATTTTCTTAATAGCAACATCATTATAATTTAGGTTTATTATATTGTGACAGTATTATTTTTTCTCACTTATTTTAGATTAACCATTTCTGATCACTTCTATGAATTAAAGAGTTTGAAGTGTGTCAGCAGTTAACAGTGAGTAGAAATAAAAGTTAGATACAACTGACGAATGTGTTCTCTAGGTACTTTGATTATGTGCCTGTCTGGACTTGTAAACACATATGCGGCAAAACAAATGCAGTCAAATATATTTCCTTGTTCCCTCCCCATTTAGACCAGCAATGGGTGTAACCAACAATACTGGTTGCAGTGACGAGTATAAGGTAGTTTCTATTTTGAGTAAACGGAACTCACATATCTCTGCTACTGAGAGGCAAAATGGCTCAGAAAAGTGGTCAGTTGGAACAACAGAAATTCTCTTGTCCCATCTGTTTGGATCTACTGAAAGATCCGGTAACTATTCCCTGTGGACACAGCTACTGTATGAACTGTATTAAAGACTTCTGGGATGCAGAAGATCAGAGGAGAATCCAAAGCTGCCCTCAGTGCAGGAAGAATAACATCATGTTAGCAGAGTTGGTGGAGGATCTGAAGAAGACTGGACCCCAGGCTGCTGCAGCTGATCACTGCTATGCTGGACCTGAAGACGTGGCCTGTGACGTCTGCACTGAGGTGAAGAGAAAAGCTGTCAAGTCCTGCCTGGTCTGTTTGGCTTCTTATTGTGAGAATCACCTCCAACCTCACTATGATGCTGAACCATTACAGAAGCACAAGCTGGTGGACCCCTCTAAGAATCTCCAGGAGAACATCTGCTCTCATCATGATGAGGTGATGAAGATCTTCTGTCGTACTGATCAGCAGTGTATCTGTTATCTCTGCTCAATGGAGGAACATAAAGGCCATGAAACAGTCCCAGCTGCAGCAGAAAGGACTGAGAAGCAGAAGGAGCTCCAGGAGAGACGACAACAAATCCAGCAGAGAATCCAGGACCAGGAGAAAGATGTGAAGCTGCTTCAACAGGAGGTGGAGGCCATCAATGGCTCTGCTAACAAAGCAGTGAAGGACAGTAACAAGATCTTGACTGATCTGATTCGTCTCCTCCAGAAAAGAACCTCTGAACTCAAGAAACAGATCAGATTCCAGCAGGAAACTGAAGTGAGTCGAGTCAAAGAGCTTCAGGAGAAGCTGGAGCAGAAGATCACTGAGCTGAAGAGGAAAGATGCTGAGCTGGAGAAGCTCTCAATCACAGAGGATCACACCCAGTTTCTCCAGAACTACCCCTCACTGTCAGCACTCAGTGAGTCTACACACTCATCCAGCATCAATATTCATCCTCTGAGATACTTTGGGGATGTGACAGCAGCTGTGTCAGAGCTCAGAGAGAAACTAGAGGACATCCTGAGAGACACATGGACAAACATCTCAGTGACAGTCACTGAAGCTGACGTTTTACTGCCAGAACCAGAACCAAACACCAGAGCTGAATTCTTAAAATATTCAAGAGAAATCACCCTGGATCAAAGCACAGGAAACCGTTTTCTGGTATTATCGGAGGGAAACAGAAAAGTAACAAAAATAGAAAACCAGCAGCCTTATCCTGATCATCCAAATCGATTTACTACTTTGTTTCAGGTTTTGAGTAAAGAGAGTCTGGCTGGACGTTGTTACTGGGAGGTGGAGAGGAACGGGGGAGTTGAAATAGCTGTTTCATACAAAAATATCAGGAGAGAAGAAAGGAAAAAAGAGTGTGAGTTTGGATTAAATGACAATTCGTGGACTTTAGATTTAGTCTCAAAATGTTTCAGATTTTGGCACAAGAGCATTAAAACTCCAGTATCAGGTCCAGTTTCCTCCAGAATAGGAGTGTATCTGGATCACAGAGCAGGTATTCTGTGTTTCTACAGCGTCTCTGAAACCATGACTCTCCTCCATAGAGTCCAGACCACATTCACTCAGCCTCTATATGCTGGGATTGGGCTTTTTAATGGATCCTCTGCTGAGTTTGTTAAACTGAAATGATCAATAGTGATCAAAAGACAAGGTGGTTAAAAGGTGTATATTAAAATCAGTTATTTCTGTCTCCACAATTGCTGCTGAGAACTATTCTTTGTCATTTCTTCATAGAGACAACTTCACAGATCAGTTTTCTTTTCGGAGCTACTTTGTTATCTTTTTAAGTGTTTTGTTGATCTTGGCGTTTGTTGGAGGGCTACCCCTTCTGTTTGCTACGTACCCTGTTTCAGCTCATGGGCATTTTTATTTAGTAAGGCAATTCAATTTTTTTCTTTTTGGTGAAATTATAGGCATAGGTAAAGAAGACGAGCTTGAAAATCCAGATTTTTTTTTTGATATTTTTATTTTGAATAAATTGGTCCCTCCATTAAGTGCCATCATAGTTTATTTCAAAATATGTGGATGACATCAACTGAGAGAATAAATGTTGAGTAAAGAGTTGAGTTAAAACAGGTGCTGGCCAGCACATACAGCAGCTGTCACTAACCTCCACCCCTACTGGCCGACTTTCTTGAATTTATTAAGCAACGCTGGTGAGCTAAGAGCAAAATGAGAGAGTAAATGGTAATAACAACAAAACAGGAAAATACGGAGCCTGTGAATATTTTTCCTCCCTTTGGGTCAGGCAGCAATTCTTTCACTTTTGTTGTGAAACTTTACCAGATGATTATGAATATATTAAATAACTAGAACTGGTGGTTATAGTTATGTCACAGTTCTGGTTCTGTTATGTTTTCTTTTGAGTATTTAGTTTTACTTTGCTCCTTGTTTTCTAGTTTTAGTGGTTTGATTCTTATTTTATTGTGTTTTCTGGTTAGTTTCCAGGTTTTTATTTGTTGCCCTCTGCTGCCCTCTTGTGTTCTCCTTTTTCCTTAGCTCCTTTCCTGTTCTGCTCTGTTCACACCTGCTCCCAATCTGCTTATTAGCCCTCTCTTTGTTTCAGTCTCCCATAAATACTCTCTGTGTGCAGTTCTTCAGTGCTGGTTCCTCGTCTAACTTCCTTCAACTCCGTCTCTCTGAGTCTTCCTCCTCGTGATCGTTTTCCCCCAGATGTCTCCATAGTTTCTGGTTTGTTTGATTTTGATTTGATGTTTGATTTTTGAATCCTGCCTCAATTGTTTGTTATCTCTTCAATAAATCCACAAGAAACTCACCTCTGCCTCCCTGCATCTGCATTTGGGTCCACAAACCTCAATCAATTCCTGTCAAGTTAATCAATAGGTCATTCAAATCAAGGATCATCAGTCTAATGATTATGACTGTAATTTGCTTACAGACCAGGGTGCTTAGTCTCTTTCCAAAAAGGTTGGACTGCTGAATCTGGGTGTTAAAATTCAGTTGTCTTTCAGCAATGTAGTAATTTAGACTATGGCTATCAGCAGAGTTATTAATCACAAACCAACTAATGGTGTCTCTGTTCATTCAGATGCAACTAAAAAAGAGTAAATCCAGCCTGAGTGATAAATCGTTAATTGCATATAATAAACACAAAATACCATGGGTTGAAAATACAATTGTACCTTTATTAACTGATAATCACACATCATTATTATTTCTAACAACTACACAGGTACTAAAAATTACTTAAAAAAGCTCAAATAAAGAAAAGAGGAAGAGGGGTTTGAAAGTCCCTTCAAAATATGAGAAATATGTTTTAGGTTCAATGCACTGAAAGTTTCCTTTAAAATAGCAGCAGATAAATGTGAATAAAACCCTGATGCAGAGATGTTACATGCAGTCAAAACAGTTAAGTTTCATTTGGTTTTATGGTAAAAAATGAATAATGACTCAGGAATGTATTAAAATTGTGATGAGGCTGAAAGAAAACGGGTTAGCTTAGCTGGCCCCAGGTGGCTAGCCAGTCCACTGTAGCAGTGTCTTCAGGCCCACTTTGCTCATTCAGTCTGTTCAGTGAGAAATAGCATTAGTTACTCTTAAAACCAAGACAAGAGGAACATGTGGGATTTTGAATGAAGAGGATGATTTGATTTACTTTAAACCGTGTTACAGCAGCACATTTAAAAAAAAACAATCTCCATAATTATGTGCCCTTAAACTCACTCTATATATACTCAGGTATAGCTCTTCAAGGATAAAATAACTTTTTAGTCGGCATTGAGGGCCGGATCACATGTCCCTGTTGTGTGTCTCTGTGAGACTGTTTTGCTGGGTCTGCATGCTTTGGAGTTTGCAAAACCAACAACAACAAAAAAACAAAAAACAAAACCTAGCATTGACATTGTTCCCTAATGTCCAAATTTAATATCATGGCTTATGATATAACACCAGTATGAGTCATCTTTAGTAAAGTAAACTTTGTATAGTGCCCCACAAAGCTAGAAATGTAATTATTAAAGATGAAAAGGTCAACCACTTTAGAAATTATCATAAATCACTCTTACAAAAAAGACATGTAATATGTACAGATTTATATACACTGCTAAAAAAAAAGAAATAAAGGTAATACAGGACTTAAAATAAATCACACACGCTACAGTAAAGTTAACGTCTTGAGGGCAATTAGTGAACAACAGTGGTTTGAATACCATTTTCACATGTTTTACGTACAAAGTGAATGGACGGCAGGTGGAAATTATTTGCAGATGGCGAAGAACACAATAAACAAAGGAGGTGGATCTGCCACAAAAGACTTACCTCAATACCTTGGCATTATTGCTGATGATTTGGTCACATTTCAATGTTGGTGGTGCTTTCACACTTTGGTGGTAGCATGAAGCAGACTATCCAACATACAGGAGTGGCTGAGTTAGTGCAGCTCATCCAGGACGGTGCATTAACGTGAGCTGTGGAAATGTTTGCTGTGTCTGTCAGCGTAGTATCCAGAGGCTGGAGGCACTACCAGTAAAGACACCAGTATACCAGGAGATTTGAAGGAGACGGTAGGAAGGCAACAATCCAGCAGCAGGACCACCACCTCCGACTTTATATTTACAGGAACAGGAGAGCTACTGCCAGAGCCCTGAAAAAGGACCTCCAGCAGGCCCAAAATCTGCATGAGTCTGCAAAAATGGTTTGAAATTACTCCACGAGGATGGTATGAGGGCCCGATAGTCACAGATGGGGATTGTGCTCACATCCCATCACCCTGCAGGACATTTTTCAAGAGAATACCAGAATTGGCAAATTCACCACTCCTGCCCTGTGCTCTTCACAGATGAAAGTAGATTTACATTTTGAACATGTCACAGATGTAGAAAAAAATCTGGAGACACTGGAGGGCAATCTGCTGCCTGCCAGTAATGGTGTGGGGTTGTATTTCTTTTGAGGGTTGCACAATCCTCCATGTGCTCACCATGTTGGTTTGATTTTTATTTAGCTGACTGCGTTAATTATTAGCCACCCACTTCATGAAAAAATAATTGATTATTATCTAGACACTATTAATAACAGGAGGTGAAATACAGCTCCAGACGTGCCTAGCATGTGGTGACGTCACTAGTACGCCTCGGTTCCAGGTCACCCATATTTATGCTGCATGTTCCCGTTCCATATTTTCCTGTGTTCTTGTCAAGAACATACTTGGCGAGAACAGGAGTTCGTACTGGTGTTCTCGTGAATTGAGAAACAGCCACATTCTATAGTATATGCATAAAATCCATTAGATGGATTTAACATTCACCAGTTGTGATGCCAAGCATTGGCATCCTAAACATAGTAGCTGTTTCTTTTGTATTAGTTGTGCATTTGAAATTTGCTTTTTCTGTAGTCTTAAAAGCACTAAGAAGAAAGATACGAGCTATTTTATGTCTCTCAAATACAGAAATCTTGAACCATGGTTGAAAGTACTCCCCTCTAACTGGTTTTATGATCATTTTATTTAACTTTACTTAACTCAGCAGAGTTTCCTTCATCAAGAAGTCTAATCCCAGCATATAGAGGCTGAGTGAATGTGGTCTGGACTCTATGGAGGAGAGTCATGGTTCCAGAGACACTGTAGAAAGACAGAATACCTGCTCTGTGATCCAGATACACTCCTATTCTGGAGGAAACTGGAGGACCTGGCACTGGAGTTTGCACCTTGTTGTGATAAAATTTGTAGCCTCTTTTGCTGCAAAATAAACCCCATGATTTTTCAGTGTGTCCCAGTACACAATTAACTGATGCTCCTGTTCTGCTGATATCTTTATATGAGGCTGCTACAAAAACTTCTCCTCTCCACTCCACCTCCCAGTAACAACGCCCAGTCAGACTTTCTCTGTTCAGTACCTGAAACCTTGTAGTGAATCTGTCTGGATGGCTGTCATAAAACAGTTGTTGCTTTGTTAAGGTTGCTTTCCTGTTCCCTTCAGACAATGCCATATAGCTGTTTGCTGTGTTTGGATCCAGAGTAATTTCTCTGAAATATTTTAAGAATCCAGCTCTAGACTTTGGTTCTG
>JAGKQL010000050.1:2084709-2198893 GCA_018398635.1 Cyprinodon brontotheroides | reverse complement strand
TAAACCGGCTTTATGTCCTGGTGTGATGTCTATGATTAGATGCTTACAGACGTCCCTCTAAAATCTCACTCAAATAAAAATTTTTGTTGTTTCATTCATTATTGGGTTCATCATACTGCATAGTTTATTTGATTTTCTGCCATAAAATGCCCTTAGTTAGATTGCTGGCATTGCTTTCAATGCTCTGGTACACTCGAAATGCTAGCTATGTTTTGTGATTCTGGAACTCATTTTTTCTGAAGTACCACTCTCTGCCCACTCTCTGTACCACTATCTAAATTAAACTGAAAAACTGAAACTTTTTAAGGAGGTCTTTCATTTGTTCTTAGTGCAGAGGTGCAAAGATGAAAAAAAAAAACCATTAGCATTCAGGCTATGGCGGTTCTTCTACCATCTCTGGAGGTAAATATAGCCAATGTTTCCTGGCTTTTTCTACTATTAAAAAGCTTATGAATTAGTTTTGGGAAATGTTAAAAATGTCCAAAAGGATTTGCTACTGGGTTTGGGATTACAGACATGACAAGAACTGAACGCAGTAAATCTACCACCCAGACGAAATATAACACAACTCAACTGAACATCAAGTCTGTGTTAGAAAACCAAAAACTATGAGCAAACTGTAAAATGCTGGTGTTAAGTACGTGCCTAAATTTACTGTCCAAAATAACTTATTTTTACATTTGCCTGCTAGTATGTATAAGAACAGTGTACTTTTTAATTATTCTGACATGTTTCCAGAAAGCTCATTAAAACAAAACATCAGAACTAAGATCAGTGTGGCCATTGACCTTTACAAGAAATAATTGGAGTTTTTAAAAATAAAAGATTCAGATTGGAAGCCCAGGAATATTTATTTTTCTTAAAGCTAGTGGGTAAGTTTTAGCGAAATCTGGTGGTCAGACTGCAGCAACATAAACCGCTCCCCAACTGCTTCTCCCCCTCCAAAAATACAAAATGGCTTCCACAGCGCCCAAATCACCTGTCTTGTCAAGTAATGATGAGGTTTGTTTATGTAGATGATTTTATAATCGTATTTTATCAGACAGTGTGGGGTATAGATTTCATAGAAATCCAACTCGACACAGACCCATTCCAGTGTAATGATGGTCCCTACAGTCACTAGTTGGTCAGCGCAAAGATGTCTGCCTCCATTAATGTGACACCTGCGCCTATGTAATTATCATAAGTAGCTATTTCTAAGGCAACGCAAACATAAAGATTGAGACTTTCAGTTTGTACTGTACACGATAATAAACAACATATGTATATTACATTTCTATCAATAAATCCTTGTAATTGTTGAGCATTGTAGCTTTAAAACATGAAAGAAACAGAAGGTTTGGCTCATTTTAAGAGAAAAGCCATCTTGGTTAATAAGTTAAGCTACTTTTCTCTGACCTTTACTCAGCAGTCTAACAGTCAGCAACAGCTTAAAAAAACTGGCAATAAAAAATTTAAACCATAAACAGCAGGACTATGAAGACGGTTTTTAAATAAAGGAGCAGAGGATTTTATAATACAGATAAAAAGATCAGTTCTTTCTTTTTTTATTGCAGCAATATGAATACCGATGTAAGTATCCAGACATATGGCAGATTATGTCATAGTGATATGGTTATGATAGTGGGATTATGACAGCAGGATCCAGGGATCTTCACAAAGTGTCCCTGGATGATTTATCTCCTGTAGGGGGAGCCCATGATCTGAAGCACTAACTGGTGTTAGTGGGCAAAACAAAAAAATTGTAGTTTCTTTTTTAATTTTTTGATTTCAGTCAATTATCATTTATTGATGATTTTCAAAATCACAATGTTATTAAATATAGTTTAGTCAGTGTCAGTTCATAGCAAACATAGTGTTATTTCGAAGTGCCACTAAATAAAATGCATCAATTGAAAACAGTGTGTTGAACCTCAAAATAAGTGATAAGTATCTTTATTCTCAACTATCATGGGTCCAATAGATAAATCTTTAGATATTTACAAGACCTGGAGGCAGGGCCAGACTGGCTAATGGCCATACAGGGCACATGCCCAGAGAGCAGCAGGGAGAAGAGTCCATGGTGGGGGTGTGAGAGGTCTTTTATAATGTCAAAATTAAAGTGGAAAAACACACTACATGCCGATCCAGCTTTGACTTAATGTTCATAGAACAAGTCAAAATGAGACTCAGCATTTTGTGTGGCATCCACGTGCCCGTGTGACCTCCCTACAAGGCCTGGGCAAGCTCCTGATGAGGTGGCAGATTGTCTCCTGAAGGATCTCCTCCCAGACCTGGACTTAAGGATCCTCCAACTCCTGGAAAGTCTGTGGTGCAACGTGACGTTGGTAGATGGATCAAGACATGATGTCCCAGATGGGCTCAATCGTACTCTGGGGTCTGGGGAGCGGGCAGGCCAGTCCATAGCTTCAATGCCTTCATCTTGCAGGAACTGCTGGCACACTCCAGCCACATGAGGTCTGGCATTGTCTTGCATTTGGAGGAACCCACGGCCAACCGTACAAGCATATGGTCTTACAAGGGGTCTGAGGATCTCATCTCAGTACCTAAATGCAGTCATGCTACCTCTGTTGAGCGCATGGAAGTCTGTGTGAACCTTCAAAAAAATGCCCCAGACACCGTTATTGACCCACTACCCTGTTGAGCCTGCCACCTCCCCAAAACGATCTCAGATAATTGAAAGACAATAAGTTCGATCAAAATTCTGATCTTTGGCCAACAAAACGATTAAGGATATCCTGACAATTATTGTCATAGTAGGAGTTTCTCTCAATTCATCTATACACAAACGTAAACAACAAAACTGTTTGGAATCCAGTTTGTGTGGCCTGTTTGTGTCTGTCCTTTTCCACCACCAGGAGCACACCTTCGACTCATTGGATCATTATCTGGAGGAGTATTTGAGCAGTGGGCTGTCACTACCTCAACGCCAGAGTGTTTGCCAGTTTTGGGTACTCTAGCCAAGCTGAGTTTAGCTGAGTCGAACCTAGCTTTGTTTCTCTGAGTCTAACCAGTTTTTTGTCTTTGCCCCACGGCAGCTTTCCTGTGTTACTGATTCCTGGACCTTCTGTCCCTTGAAAGGAAAAACTGAGTTTACTCTGAGCAGGGGAAAACCTCCATATGTTCCGTTCAAGTACCCATCGGAAATCCGAGTGACAGTCCGCTCCATTACTCCTCCGGGTCCAACGCTTGTCAACCTGTCCGCCCTCCAACGTGTTCACTATTTTCTGGATATACCACACAGTCTGGATTCAAAAACTTACAAGACCCCCCTAAAACGTGAGTCCTATCCTTGCAAAAAGAGTTTCCAAGATTCCCACAGTACCTGAACTTGCCACTGAACTTCCCTTCTCACTTCCAGTTCAGGGTTACCAGCCCAATGAGTTCCAGATCCAACTCCTGTTTACCCCCTCAATAAACCTGTAAAACTTTTATTTTTTTTATTAACTAAGTTATTTTTTTATTAACTAAGTTAATTAAGTAAATCCTGATTAATGTTCACTGCATGTGTAACCTTCAGTTCCCTGTCACTCTGTTTTAATTATGTAAACTGTCCTTCATTCGTACTCTAAATTGTGTTTAAAGATGGTCAGGAGACAGCATGAATGAAAAAAAAGGTTGTTTATTTGTATTTAAAACCAAAACACAAAATCAGCAGTGCTCAGACTCGTCTCCAAATAATCTGCACCTCATGCAAAGACTTAACAGCAATATTTTACAAATTTACAAAGAAATAAAAATATGTACCTGTATTTAAAAGCAAAACACAAAATTAGCAGGGCTCAGACTTGTCACCAAAGAAACCACCTTATGAAGAACAAAGTTTCCTTTGAATACATTCATATCTACATTAATCTACTTACACTTTACAGATGGCTAAGGAATATAACAGTAATGCATAAAATATATCAGTGAACCTACCTCGTGCTCCTCATTCAAGACTGGCTAAGTGGTCTCTGTGTACACTCCACTTATCACTGCCAACTACCAGAAGGGGGTGCTGTTTCTCCCCATTTTACCTGAACCCAATACATGTACTGAATGACAAGGGGAATCCTCTGCATATTAAAAACTGTTACACATGTATAGAAAAATTGGATGAACATAACAAAACACCCAAACAAGATGACAAAGTAGCTCCATAAATAGAGCTGACCTGGAGCAGTGAAGAAATTACACAACTAATATTAGAGAATAATTAAACTGGAATTACAAAACACATTTAAACTAACTTGACCTAAAATCAATTGTGACTAATTCAGCTTTACAAATTCAGCATGGTCTCCAACTTCATAAACCCCAATCCCAGCATATAGAGGCTGAGTGAATGTGGTCCGGACTCTATGGAGGAGAGTCATGGTTTCAGAGACGCTGTAGAAAGACAGAATACCTGCTCTGTGATCCAGAAACACTCCTATTCTGGAGGAAACTGGACCTGATACTGAGGTTTCTCTGTTTTTGTGCCAAAATATGTAACTGTCTCCGTCATAAAACAATGACCAAGATTTATCACTGAATCCAAATAAACAATCATCTGACAGTCCTGCTCTACTGATATTCTTGTATGAAACTGCCACATTAACTCCCCCTCCTGTCCACTCCACCTCCCAGTAACAGCGTCCGGTCAGACTTTCTTTGCTCAGGACCTGAAAGGAACCGGTAAATGTATCAGGATGACGAGAATAAGACTGTTGTTGTTCCATCACTATCAATTTTCTCTCCCCCTCAGTTAATAACATAAATCTGTTTGCTGTGTTTGGATCTAGAGAGATCGTCTGTGAATATTTTAAGAATCCAGCTCTGGTCTTTGCTTCTGGTTCTTCCACTTTCACGACTGCTTGTGAGATGTTTGTCCATGTGTCTCTCAGGATGTCCTGTAGTTTCTCTCTGAGCTCTGACACAGCTGCTGTCACATCCTCAAAGTATCTCAGAGGACGAATATTGATGCTGGATGAGTGTGTAGACCCACTGAGTGCTGACAGTGAGGAGTAGTTCTGGAGAAACTGGGTGTGATCCTCTGTTTTTAGGAGCTTCTCCAGCTCAGCATCTTTCCTCTTCAGCTCAGTGATCTCCTGCTCCAGCTTCTTCTGAAGCTCTTTGACTTGACTGACTTTGGTTTTCTGCTGGGATCTGATCTGCTGCTTCACATCAAAGCTTCTTTTCTGGATGAGACGGATCAGATCAGTGAAGATCTTCTCACTGTCGTCCACTGCTTTATAGCCAGAGACAAATATGGTTTTCACTTCCTGTTGAAGCAGCTTCAATTCTTTCTCCTGGTCCTGGATTCTCCGCTGGATTTGTTGTCGTCTCTCCTGGAGCTCCTTTTGTTTCTCGGTCCTTTCTGCTGCAGTTGGGACTGTTTCATGGCCTTTATGTTCCTCCATTGAGCAGAGATAACAGATACACTGCTGATCAGTACGACAGAAGATCTTCATCACCTCATCATGACGAGAACAGATGATCTCCTCAAGCTTCTTAGAGGGGTCAACCAGCTCATGCTTTTTCAATCCAGATACATCATAGTGAGGCTGGAGGTGATTCTGGCAATAAGAAACTAAGCACACCAGACAAGACTTGACAGCTTTCATCTTCTTATCAGTGCAGACATCACAGGCCACATCTTCAGGTCCAGCATAGCAGTGATCAGCTGGAGCAGCTTTTTGTCCAGTCTTCTTCAGATCATCTACTAATTCTGTTAATACAATGTTTTTCTTTAAGATAGGTCTACGTATAAAATTCTCCCTACACTGAGGGCAGCTGTAGATCCTCCTCTGATCCTCTGTTATCCAGAAGTCTTTAATACAGGTCATACAGTAACTGTGTCCACAGGGAATAGTTACTGGATCATTCAGTAAATCCAAACAGATGGCGCATGAGAATCTAGCTGCGTCAGTCTGACTTCCTGGCTGGGTCATTTTAATCCCTGAAAAAACAAACAAAAAAGCCTATAGCTCCTTTCTGTACTTTTCAGCAAATACACAAATCGCACCAAAATCCAAGCTTCTTTTGTTTGTCAATTAGTCACTGACCTGCAGCAAGTTGAGTTGTTGGCGCCTTTAACAACAATGCAAAGATTTTGACTAAGGCTGATCTATGAATGGAAGCATCAGGAAGCTGTCAGGCTGCTTTAAAGATGGGAGTGGTTCTCACTCCATGTTTAATTCCATGGGAAAAAACAAGTTTCAATTTATAAGCAGACTCTGTAGCCAGCTTTATCTGTCATCTTTTGGTCAAACAGTTATTCTCTTTTTAAATCAAATTTTTGTGTAAGTTATTGAGGTACAATCTGATGAAAAAGCAAAAAGCTCTTCGACACTTTTCTGTGTTGCACGAGGAAAGAAAAATGCAAGACAAACTGCATGCCGAAAATGGGCCTCATGTTATCTTTAACCAGATGAACTGGTTGAAGTTATGTTTTCCCGTAATGAGCATGTACACGGAAGGCATGCAGATGGGTAAACTATAGAGTAGGATTTTTTTTCTTTTCGTTCCAAACTGGGGCCACAGGGTAGGAGAGCCTCAGAAAACTGGAGGGACAATACAAAAAGAAATACGCAAAACTTATAAAATAAGATACAAATGCTTTATTCCTTCTATTCTATAAATTTTCATCTTTTTTTTTTATAAAATAGAAATCTTATTTATACTGTTTTTTAATACAGAGCAAATTTACTTCTCTGTATTGCTCAGGGACCCAGAGTGGCAGTCTATGAAACTGGGGGATTGTACTCACAACCTCAGGAGTGAAAGCCTTATGCCCTAACCACTAGGCCGCCACTCCCCCTATACATCAAACTTAAATGAAAAACTCTGGGAATTTTAATTGAAACTTTTGTTGCCAGGGCACTGATATGCCTCCTGTGTTTTACAACTTCCTACTTGAGTTTTCCTTCTAAAACCAAAGGTTCTCAAAACAATAGGTATACCACATCTAAATCCTGGACAATGATAGACATATATTAATGGGAGATATTAAGCCCACCCTGACGTTCCAGAATGGTGGCATAAAGGAGCAGGAGATCGATGGATAGATCAGTGCAGCTGCTTTATAATTCAACCAGTAGCCCAAAGACGAAATTCTTGATTTACCAGCTGGTCTACTATCCTACCTCCACCTATTGTCTTGAAATGTGAAATGTCATTTTCTTAAAAACAAAGACCCTGGATACAAGCAGCTGAAATTAGCTTCCTTTACATGATGTCCAGGCATCCCATTTATTTAGATTGAGGAGCTCGGACATTCGGAAGAGCCTCGGAGTAGAGTCGCTTCTCCTCAACATCGAGAGGAATCAGATGAGGTGTCTCAGAGAGCTTTTGGGTGCACCCCATAACCCCTTCCTTTGGAAATGTTCTAGGTACATCCCAACCGGAGGAGACCAAAGGAACAGCCCTAAATTGGCTGGAAGTAAGGTTTCTGTTCTGCTCTTGGCAGAGGCGGTCGCATTTTCCGGCTGCTCCTGTACCTCCCTGCTCTGTCTTTGCTTTGCTGTGTCTTGTCTTTTCTGAGCCCTCTCTTCATATTACCATAATCAAACAATGGACCTGGTCAGCTAGTCTCTCTCTGCAATTGATCAAAATTTCTCAACTAGAAGAGATGGTAAAGTAGACCCGTCCTGTCTTGCCGGGACATACTTCGTAGGACACACCCTGCACCCCTGGAAGGTATGGAAGACTGTGTATTTTATGATGTTGTCAGCCGAGGACGTGGATGACGTATACATGTTTGGATTTGGAGGATACCTGATGTATCTACAATTACAGAGGACTTTAGAAGCAACTTATGCATTGATCAGGCTGCCAGCAGTGGTTTACGCGCTCACAAAGGCTGTGAACAAGCAGGACCGTGAATTGAGCCGTATGCTGGATGTGATGGAAACGCAAGCTGGCTGCGGTTTAACTCAAAGGTGAGATACCTTGGATGTGCACACTGGCTGTAAGGCGGAAAAAGCCCAACAGATTTGGAATATTGGATTCGCCATGTGGAGTCCAGCAAAAATAGACTTCAAGGCTGATGAAAAATTCTATACAGCTTGCTTAAAAAAAAAAAGTATTTTGGATTTTGGCCTCCCCCTTATCAAAAACACCCCTGGATGTTATGGTGGAAGGGCCCAGAACTGCCAGCAACCCCACCCTCCCCTGCCCTCGGACACCTGTGGACGCATTCAGAACTGTTTTCTAGTGCTTAGGTGTTTTTTGATATCTCAAATTGTACACCGTCAAGGATAAAATGTGAAATATGTTTTTTTGCCTCTGCCTCACAATGTGGCTCCTATCTTTTGACAGAGATGCGCTCTACGGAAACCGTCTCATGGCGAGGCCCTTGGCAGCCAAAAGAATGCGACTAACAGCACCGTTCTTTGGCACGGATGGGCTCAGTCAAATCATTACCCTGTCCAGCCCCCATGTATGTGATGAACGGTTTGTACTGAAAATGATATCTGGATTACAAATGCAAATTGTAGTTAGACAATAAAGATTTGATTGATTGATTGATTGATTGATTGATTGATTGATTGATTGATTGATTGATTTACTATGTCTCTTAGCTGGCCTTCCTCGGGGTGTCTTGGGAGAGGGAAGTTTGGAATTCTCTGCTAAGACTGCTTTCCTCAGAACTTATCCTTAATTGGATATTTCTTTCACCTGTCGCTTTCCCTCCCTGCCTCAATTATAATTAATTCCTCTCACCTGTTTCCTCTGGTTTATATTCAGTTCAGCCTAAGCATTCAGGGCCAGATCATTATTTGTCTTTCTGTTAGCCTGTCTGTTATTTTTGATTCCTTGGTTCATGTTTTGGATCCTGGCGTGCCAGTGGAAAGAGGTTTTTGTGTTTGTCTCGATCTCCTGATCGTCCACTGTTCCTCCTCCCGGAGTCCTCTGGGTTTTGGCTCTATATGTGAGGGGAGGTTCAGTTTTTATCTTAGTAAGCCTGGCTCCAGGGAGGAGACCAGTTTAAAGTTCCTGGATCAAGTTCTGGTTCCACGTCCTGTCTCGGCTACCCTCTGCCACTGAGCCTGCCTGTCTGCATCCTGATGCTGTCTGCTCCTGTGCGTGACCGCCCTGAACCCGCCTGGGAGCTCTATGATGCCTGGAAGCCTGGATCCTGCCACCTGTCTGTTCCAGTCTGATCTGGATCCTTTTCGGTCGGTTCTGGATCCCTGACCAGGATTGGCTTTCCTGCATGATGTCTGAGACTGCAGCACTGGGGACACTCTTGGACTGGACTGTTAAACCAGGTAAGTGACCATCTCAGATAATCATCTTCTGTCAGATGATCGTGGTCACTTACCTGTGTTTCTCCCACTACAGAGTGTCAGAGATTGGGCAGTGGGCATTAACTCAAATCAAATAACTCAAAGAACCTTATATCATTACACAATATATTTTTATTTTTTCTTATAATCAGTTTAATCCAAAATCAGATCTTTGTTTTATTAAACAATGACTAATGCACCTATTACCTAATGACAATTATGATAATCAGCTCATATGTATATATATTTGAACATTTGGTTTGACAAAGCAATACATGTAAATGTCAACAGTTCAGTTTTTTTTTTTTTAAATCCTCCTCAGCACAGTCTGAATGGATGAACGGAAGCTGGAAGTTGCTTCCACCCAAACAAACTACAACATCAACAAAATCCCATAAGAAAGCAGTTCTAGCAAGACAGCTGTCCTCTACAGTGAAGAAATTACACATCAACGAGACTAAAGAAACTAGAAAAAATAAATCTTTTAACCAACTTGACCTTTTATCAACTCTGACTATTTCAGTTTAAGAAACTCAGCAGAGCTTCCACCATAAGGCTTGGCGGTATCATGCACACCAAACCCTGTTCCAGCATATAGAGGCTGAGTGAATCTGGTCTGGACTCTGTGGAGGAGAGTCAGTGTTTCAGAGACGCTGTAGAAAGACAGAATACCTGCTCTGTGATCCAGATACACTCCCACTCTGGAGGAAACTGGAATAAAAAATCGTTTTTCATTGCTGTTGTGAAAAAATTTGAAGAACCTTTTGCAACAGAATAATAACCAAGAGTTTTCATTGAGTCCAAATTTACTGTCAGCCAGTTTCCCTGTCCTGCTGATGTTCCTATATGAAACTGCTACATAAACTCCATCCCCTTTCCACTCCACCTCCCAGTAACTGCGTCCAGTCAGACTTTCCCTGCTAAGGATCTGGTTATAATCTGTGAATCTATCTGGATGATCAGGATAAGGCTGTTTTACTTCCTTATAGGTCACTTTTCTGTTCCCCTCAGATAATATCAGATTTCTATTTGCTGTATTTGGATTCAGAGTGATTTCACATGAATATTTAAGCAATTCAGATCTGGTTGTCGGTTCTGGTTCTGAGAGCAAAACCTCCACTTCCATTACTGTCAGTAAGATGTTTGCCCATGTGTCTCTCAGGATGTCTTCTACTTTATCTCTGATCTCTGACACGGTTGTTGTCACATACTCAAAGTATCTTGGAGGGTGAATAGTGATGCTGGATGAGTGTGTAGACTCACTGAGAGCTGACAGTGAGGGGTAGTTCTGGAGAAACTCGTTCAGATCCTCAGTGTTTGAGAGCTTCTCCAGCTCAGCTTCTTTCCTCTTCAGCTCAGTGATCTCCTGCTCCAGCTGCTCCTGAAGTTCTTTCAATCGACTCACTTCAGCTTCCTGCTGGGATCTGATCTGCTGCTTCACATCAGAGCTTCTTTTCTGGATGTGATGAATCAGCTCATTGTAGATCTTCTCACTGTCCTCCACTGCTTTATCAGCAGAGACATTGATGGCCTCCACCTCCTGTTCAAGCAGCTTCACTTCTTTCATTTTGTCTGTAATTTTGGCCTGGATCAGGCTCCGAGGTGAGCTGGGGTTCTCCTGGAGCATCTTGGAGGGGTTCATCAGCTTGTGTTGTTTCATCGCAGGTACCTCAAAGTGAGGTTGAAGGTGACTGTCGCAATAAGAAGCATTACAGACCAGACAGGATTTAACAGCTTTCATCTTTGTCCCAACGCAGACATCACAGGCCACATCTGTAGTTCCAACATAGCAGTGATCATCTGCTGCAGCTTGGAGTCCAGTCCTCTTTAGATCTTCCACTAATTCTGCTAACATGATGTTTTTCTTCAAAACAGGTCTTGTTCTAAAAGTCTCCCTGCACTGAGGGCAGCTGTAGGTTCTCCTTTGATCTTCTCCATCCCAGACATTTTTAATACAGTCCATACAGTAGCTGTGTCCACAGGGAATAGTCACTGGATCCTTCAGTAGATCCAAACAGACGGAACAAGAATATTTGCTTGAGTTTGTCTGAGTTCGTAGATGTGCCATTTTAGTCCCTAAAAATGCCTATAGCCTCTCTCCTTTTCAGCTAATAATTATGTCATGAAAAAGCTAAACTTTATTTCTGTTCTCATTGAATCACTGATCTCAGCAGCTGCCACTTGCTAGCCCTTCAGCACAATGAAGAAATTCTGGCTTTGTCTTATCTTTGAATAGAAGCACCAGGAAATATACTGCCCGTCTCTCAGTGTGCTAAAGGTGGGAGTGGTTATCACTGCATGTTTTGTTCCAGGTGAATGAGGAGTTAAAATGTATTTTCTTAGGCAGGTAAAAACTTTTTTTCTGCAAATCCTGTACCTACTATAAATGATAAATATGAGAAACGTATTTTTAATAAAAAATATTTAAAATATCTTTAAAACTGGTTAAAGACATCTGTATCCCTCCAAACACCAGACGTTGTTTAGACAGTGGCTTTTAGGCTAAATCTGGTCGGTCTGTCACAGTCATGATTTAGTCAAGACACAGTTTTTGAAAGTTGGGCTGTGTTTGTTCGGTCTCATTTTGTCCAACTCTTGTCCAATCATACACATTAAAAAGAACTTGCAAACTCAGTTATCAACAACTTTTCAACGATCTGAAAATTCTGGATTTTCACCCTTCACTTTTGCACCAAATGTAGACGGTGTTTGGACGTAAATCATGTCTTTTCAAAGTCTTTTAAACCATCATATGCTCTTTGGAATGTGTTGTCTGAGAAAGGCTATTATAAGAAACAATTCATGCTTAAGATATTAGTCACCCTGTCTACAATCTTGTGAACAGGTAGGACCTGGACTGACAGGTTACTGTGACAAACAACGTCCTGTAAGAGATACTGTATATGCTTGACCTTATAGGCCAGTCCAACAACTTATTTTCATTGCTAGATAATCATCTTGGTGTTTGATCATGGTTTCCATTTGGATTCTTTTTTTTTTCTTTTTTTTGTGTGTGTGACCATGTCTTTGTTATCCTATGGGGACAATTTCTCACGACTATGGTACATTTTGGGGACTAACTAAGTGGTGTGGACCAATGACTGGTCCCCATTAAGCAAAGTTCGCCTCTCGGGGTATTGTTAATGTTTAGGGTAAAGGCCTGGGTTAGGCCATTAAAACAAATGCAACTCCCCACGAGAATATAGTGACAAAACATGTGTTTGAGTTAAAAATAAAGGCTAGCGCTGTTTTTATGCAGGGGGGCGGGGCTAAACTGTGGGCTACTTAAGAGTCCTTCAGTTTTGCAGGCAATTCCTATACCCCTCTCCGACTGGAAAGTTGTTTAAAATGGCTGTTAGTAGCAGTGGAAATGGCTTACTGCCACGTGTCGACCCTATCCAGCATAATGGCAATCAATATTGTAAGTTTAGTTTCGAATTAAGCTACCTGACTACCTATAGTTTAAGATGACTGTCCAAACTGTCCAAGCTTGTAGTGACATTGCCGAAGGAATTCTGCAGTGACACTGAAATCATCTGTCATTTAAAAAATGCTTCAGCTACTGTAAAAAGCAGTACCATTATAGTTTTTAACTTTTTTTAGAGGAAATTTTGAATTTCAATGGTTTCAATTTTCAATGTTTGAAAGTTTAGTTCCTGAATGTTCAATGCTTAATTTTCCAGAGTTTGATTTTTCATTACCAAATCTCATATTCAATGTCAATGCAAGCTGTTACTGGTTTAGCTCCATGTGCATGCTGTTTGGATTTTTTTCATTCATAATTCTTGTTTGAAGTTTTTAAATAAAATTACTCCAGTTAGTAGTTTAATTTAATTACTCCATTTGAATTCAACATCATTTTACTTATTAAATGGCATACAGAATGGTACATTTTGATGATACTAAGGTAATAATCATAAGCAGATAGGGTCCTAAAATGGAAATCGGTCCTCATATGTCATAAGTGGTTGGTGTCACGGTTTTGATTCTGTTATGTTTTTCTTTTGCTCCATGTTTTCTAGTTTTATTGGTTTAATTCCTACTTTGTTGTATTTTCTAGATATATTTGAGCTCTGAGGTTTTTATTACGGTCAGGGTTTGGTTGAGGTCTAAGGACCCAAATGTAGAGGTAGGGAGGTAGAGATGAATTTACTGTTGATTTAATTAGTGGTTCACAAACAACTGAGGCAAGAATCCAAAAATCCGAAAAATCCAACATGAAAAAAACCAAAACAAACCAGAACCATGGAGACTTCAGGGGAAAACAATCACCATGGGGTTAGACACAGTAAGGCGTAGTTAGACAAAGTTAGACGAGGAACCAGCACTGAGGAACTGCACAAGGAGAGTTTTTATGGCTAACTGAACAAAGAGAGCACTAACGAGCAGATTGGGAGCAGGTGTGAAGAGAGCAGCAAAGGAAGGACATAGGGAAAAGGAGACTAACACAAGAGGGCAACAGAGGGAAGTAAATAAAAACCTTAAAACTCAAATATTTTCAGAAAATACAACAAAGTAGGAATTAAACCAATAAAAATAGAAAACATGGAGCAAAGTTAAATATAACAGAATCAAGGCTGTGACAGTTGGGTGTATTTGTTGAGCTATAAACCATGATAATAGTTTTGGACATTGAGGACCAATGCCAAATCTAACAAGACAGTTTAGGCTGAGTTATAGTTGCCCATTGGGTTGTCGTGCCAGAGTGTGTGCGCCATGCGTGAGCCCATAGGAGTGCTGTACCCTTTGATAGCTGCTACCTCAAAACTATAAATAATAGTGTTTTTTTAACTTTGTTTAGGCGATGACACCAATTTTGGCCAACGCAAGCTTTAGATTTGATTGTTTTGAGTAACATAACACAAGATATTTCTACTAGAGTTTGAAACTGACAGGAGACACACTTTGGCTACAAGACCTTGAGTCTTATTTATCTTGTGTAAACTGGGGTTGGGTAAGATGGCTAGTGAGCTACGCACTGTGATCCCCCTTACATATCGGATAAACCATTTTCCAAAAAAAAACAGCTTCCTTAATAAACCAGATATTGATTGCTTCGAGGAAGTCAACTCATGGAGTATGCATGTTCTCTCTGAGCATGCGTGGGTTCTCTCCGGGTACTCCAGCTTCCTCCCACAGTCCAAAAACATGACTTTTAAATGACTGGCTTCTCTAAATTCTTGTTTGTGTGAATGGTTGTTTGTCTCTGCGTTGCCCTACGATGGACTGGCGACCTGTCCAGAGTGTACCCCGCCCGTAGACAGCTGGAGATAGGCACCAGCACCCCTCACGACCCCAATTGGGATAAAGCGTGTCAGAAAATGGATGAATGGACATGCATGTAAACAACTTATTACACATATTAATATTCTATGACTACAGATTTAATACTAGGAGGCCCCAAATATAGCACAAGCATGAATGCATGCTCCTTCGCTGCACTTGTTGTTTGCTTTTTATGCATCTATGGATTTCTCTTACCTGTGTGTGGACCTGTTTCTGTGAGCTCATGTCAAATTTTGTCACTTTTAAAGTATTTTCCACAAATAAAATAACGTGTACTCTTCTTCCTAGCTATGCAACTTCAGGCAAACCATTTCTCTTTAACAGTTGAAGGCTTGTTAGCAAATCATCATTAAATTTACACTGTCTGAATACTGGATTCTGATTGGCTGCTGGGTGTCCATTAAAAAACGATTATAAGACACCCACAAAAAAAATGTTCCAGTCAAATAGTTTCTGCTAGCTCAAACATTAGCTGAAAACAGGAAGACAGTATATGATGGTTACCTTGGCAACAACACATCAAAAGTCAAGATAAGTGATTTCATGAAATTTTGTCCAGTGGTTAACACCTTCAAAGTAACAAAAGTTAATAGGAGCGTGAGAGGAGTCGTTTATCAGCGTCTGTATGAAGTTAATCTGCTTGTGGGAGTATTTATTGCATGTGTGCCTTTTTCGCAGAATACTGATGCCATAACAAACCCAGTCAGGAAACATCAATGATGGCTCAGGGAGCTATTTATATTTTATTTCTTTGGATTTACTTTTACATTTTAATCCATGTAGAACAGGACAAATATTACATTTACTACAAAATTAGAACATTAACAGATTATAGAAAATAATCTGGTTATAACTGTTAGCAGCCATTGTCAGAGAAACACTTAAATTAAACAATAATTAGATTTAAACACAATTAGCCCAGCAGCACTAGAATACTACAACTGAATAATACTGAACTTGTCAAGATTACTGGTAACTTTTGAACTGTGAGAGGGACAGGGGATTCAGTAGAAACACATGAAACCAATTCATGTTAGAGTCATGGAAAGAAAAAGAAAAACTATAAAAAAAGGCATCAATTTAAAATGACACCTACAAAAAAAAAAAACATGGCAAAAATCAAATGAATAAAATGGTCTAAATGATCTAACAGGTGTTTTGATTAAATATTTATTTCCTTTTTATCTAAATTCCAAGATCATTTAATTACCATTTACAATATATTTGTGAACTATACCTTAATCTTCCCAGTTTATAGAGTTGTCACACGATTGTTGAATAAAACTATTGTTTTGACTTTTCTGAATTGATAAAATTACATGCAGAGGTTTTAAGTTTCAATGACTTAATGGATCTGGTTTGAGGCAGAAGTTCTGGGAAAACAATCACTGAAAATGCTCCGAGAAACAAAGGAGAAATAACCACAATAGTTGTATAGTTTCCATAGTCATCACTGTAAAAGAATAAACATCTAAATTTTATATATTTGATGTGTATTTTTTATATTATTCTCAAACTAAAAATGTATTCAAATCCTTTGCTATATTAATGTCCTTTCCATACCATAGTTATATTTCTGACTAAATTGTGTCACTTTTTTTAAGGGAGTACCTTTTTTTCTGTTTTTTATGCTTTAAAAATTAGTTGTTCTGTTTTAAAATGATAATATAGAAGGGATTTTGTAATTTTATAGGCTTGTATTTAAAAATAGCTCCTATGTATAATTGTATACAGTTAAGCTTAGATATAATAATAGCTTATAATAAGAGGATCTTCACTGGCCTAAAAGGTCCATCAAGTAAATCTTGTTGTTGAACATTTGTCTTGGGATGTTTTCAGCTCAATAAAGAAAATAGAATCAAAACATGATTTCATGTTTAGTATGATTTTTTGTGTTTTTCTATGTCTAATATAACCTTAAAGTCTCCAATTGTATATTACCATACCCACATTTTACAATAAATATATTTTTTCTCACATAAAAACCAAACAAACTCTGTAGCTCTGGTCTATTCAGGTTGTTTAAACTCGGCAAAGTCTCCCTCATCGAAAAGCCGAACTCCAGCATACAGAGGCTGAGTGAATGTGGTCTGGACTCTATGGAGGAGAGTCATGGTTTCAGAGACGCTGTAGAAAGACAGAATACCTGCTCTGTGATCCAGATACACTCCTATTCTGGAGGAAACTGGACCTGGTACAGGAGTTCTAACACTGTTATGCAAAGATAAATAACCCTTTGTGTGACAGCGTAACACCCAGGATTTATCATTGAATCCAAACATGCATTCATCTGACGTCCCGTCTCTGCTGATGTCTTTGTAGGCAACTGCAAGATTAGTTACTTCTGCTTTCCACTCGACCTCCCAGTAACAACGTCCTGTCAGTCTCTGGATGCTGAGCACCTGATCATAAAATGTAAATCTGTCTGGGTGATCAGAGTAAGGTAGGGACTTTTTCTTAAAAGTCACTTTTCTGCATTCCTCAGAAAGTAAAAGTTGTGTAGACGTTGTGTTTGGGTCCAGTGTGATTTCTTGTGAATATTTTAGGAATCCAGCTCTGGTCTTTGGTTCTGGTTCTGACAGTAAAACATTTACTTCAGTTATTGCCAGTGAGATGTCTGTCCTCATGTCTCTCAGGATGTTTTGCAGTTTTTCTTTGAGCCCCACCACAGCTGCTGTCACATCCTCAAAGTATCTCAGAGGACGAATATTGAAGCTGGATGAGTGTGTAGACTCACTGAGTGCTGACAGTGAGGGGTAGTTCTGGAGAAACTGGATGTGATCCTCTGTTTTTAGGAGCTTCTCCAGCTCAGCATCTTTCCTCTTCAGCTCAGTGATCTCCTGCTCCAGCTTCTCCTGAAGCTCTTTAACTCGACTCACTTCAGTTTCCTGCTTAGTTCTTATCTGCTGCTTCACATTTGAGCGTCTTTTCTTAATCAAACGGATCATCTCAGTGAAGATCTTCTCATTATCTTCCACTGTCTTATCAGCAGAGACATTGATGGCCTCCACCTCCTGTTGAAGCAGCTTCATATTCTTCTCCTGTTCCTGGATTCTCTGCTGGATTATTTGTTGACTCACCTGAAGCTCTTTTTGCTTCTCAGTCCTTTCTGCTGCAGCTGAAAGTTTTTCCAAATCATTCATTAAGATCTTCATCATCTCATCATGACGAGAGCAGATGTTCTCCTGCAGCTGCTTAGAAGGGTTGAACAGCTTGTGCTTCTTCAGTACAGGTACCTTAAAGTGATCCTGGAGGTGATTTTCACAGTATGAAGCCATACAGACCAGACAGGACTTGACTGCTTTCCTCTTCCTCTCAGTGCAGACATCACAGGCCACATCTTCGGGTCCAGCATAGCAGTGATCAGCTGCAGCCGATTGGAGTCCATTCTTCTTCATATCTTCGACTAATTCTGCTAACATGATGTTTTTCCCCAAGACAGGCCTCAGCTTGGAGGTCTGTCTGCACTGAGGGCAGCTGAAGATTCCTCTTTGACCCTCTCCATCCCAGAAGTCTTTAATGCAGTTCATGCAGTAGCTGTGTCCACAGGGAATAGTCACGGGATCCTTCAGTAGATCCAAACAGATGGAACAGGAGAGTTTTACAGAATCCATTTGGTCTCCTGGCAGCTCCATATCAGCTCCAAGCAGCAGAGAGAATCACTAAAGTTTCATTTCCTTCTATTGAAATAAATGAGTCAGTCCAGAAGCCAAACCCATTTACCAACTGATCACAACCAACCAGCTGAGAGTTTGCTCTGGCCGCTCCTCCTCTTGGCAGCACAGTCATTCTGCTGATGCAGAAGGTGTTACATCTGATAAAGAGGAGGAACCACGGAATCTACTGTGGGAACTGCAGTGCTGTAAAGGTGGGAGGGATTTCACTGTAAGTTTCATTCTAGGAAGCAGCTGTGTGCTTTTCCATGCCACCTTTATGTAAGATGTGTTTAGCTAATATTTAACTAAGAGTAAATATATTTTAAAACAGGCAGTAGAATCTGGCACTGCAAGAAACTAAAGATTGTCTTATATAGTGTCAATTTACCATCGGTCTGAGCTCAAACCCTATTTCATTTCTATAGTCAGTTAGCTAAAATATTATTTACAGAATATAATTTCTACATTATGAATGCACGGACTTAAAAGATGGTAATAAAGCTGATTTATAATCGCTGCATTGAACAGGGTTGTAACCCGACAAGTAACGCAATCATGCTGTCCTGCCCGTGAGCATGAATACGGCGTGCAGCCACCTCCTAATTTTTGCAGCTAAGAACAGACTGTGCAGGCCAGCCTCATTCCAAATTAAGGAGTAAATTCAAAGTTGACCTCCCCAAACAGGTTTGCCTGCAGTGAATGGCCCAGAAGTTTTAAGCAGCACAGTTTTGTTAAAGGCTGTGTATTTAGTCTTAGTTATTCTGTGACTAAAAACCAGCAAACACCAAATATTTGCATACTTTCAGGGTTGAGTTTATTGACCAAGCTTGTGAGAACAAACAATGATTTTGGTTTCTGTTTCCACCACCTGCAGCATAAATACAGTCTAAAACATTTACACGCAGTATGTAGAGCATTTGAATTTTATATGGTAAAACATTTTTTTAAAATAATTTGTTTAAAAAACGCACCATATGGTCTTCACAGTGTTGTGGGAAAAATTTATTCAACAATACATTCCAGTTAAATAAATGGAGATCGATGGTTGGCACTTTAATTTACGTTGCAAAGTAAAAAGAGAAGAAGCCAATCACAGCAGCCCTCACAGTATGATGTTCTGCCCTGTCTCTCACTAATTCAAAACTCTCATAAGAAGCGCTGTGAAGATCTTCACATATTGTTACCCAAACAATAATCCCTGAGAAATAGTCTCAGCTTCCTATAAGTGAGAACCCTGGCTTTTTACCGCAAACACCTCACTAGGAGGATAAACAACCCCTCTCACTTAGGCTACACTCACACAGCAGCCTGAAGTGACCCAAATCCAGTTTTTGCAAATATGCAACCTGTATCTGATTTCCTTTACATTGAGAGTCTGAACAATATAGATCTGATCTTCTCCAAATGCAACCTGTGTCTGAACGGCCAGGTCGCATTCATTCTGACCTGAACGCCATTGTGAAAAGTCCGTCACATTCCAGAATACAAACTTCAGAAACGGTTGTTGGAAAGCAAGTCCAGTGTTTTTCTTTTTATCTGGTATGCCCTATTATCCATGATGTTGACGCATCAGTGCACTATGTGGGAAACAGAGAGGTAATGGATTAATGAAGTTTTTTCTTTGGTGAGGCGGTGATCAGATGTGGCCAACTTAGCTAAAATCGTGCACCTCAGCCTCCTTATATTCACCACCTCTGACTCACTCAGTTTTGCCCTAGATCCTACATGGTAGCGCGCGCGCTAAAAAAAACCTGTAACTTTTGGAACTTATATTAAATCTAATTAGTTAAAGTTGATGTTTAAATGCATGCCCCATCAAGCAACATAGCTCCTCACTAAGTATTTAGTTCCTCCCAGGCCTGCTGGGTCCAGAACCAGAGGAAAGTGAGATAGAGAACAATGCCACTAAAGGGCACTAAAGCTTGGAAGTCTTTGCCAATCAACTGAAGGGGGAGACCAACTAAGTCCTTTGTAAATATAAACTCAAACACTTCATTCAGGGGTCGGAAATGCGATCAATGATTACCTGCTGATTTTGTAAATTGTGCATTTTATTGTGTTTTATTGTAAAGACCCATCTAACAATTAGCATTTGCTAAAATGTTATGTCACGTGACACGTGCTCATGAAACATACTAGTTCCTATTTAAATGAAACTAAATTAATCTGAAGGCTGTCAAATGGTTTAAGAGTGTTTATGGGAATTTTTAACCACTGAGGCCTTGCTCTCAGTCTCCTCTGTGATTCATCCCAAAGGTGTTCAATCCGGTTGAGGTCAGGACTCCATGCAGGCCAGTCAAGTTCATCAAGTACAGACTCTGTCATCCATGTCTCTATGGAACTTGCTTTGTGCTCTGGTGGACATTCATGTTGGAAGAGGAAGGAGTCGGCTCCATCCCATCTCTGAGCACTGTTCTAGAAGTATCTGAACGCAACAGTAAGTTTGGAACTGTGTAGTGATTGACTCTACAGAAAGTTCTCTTCACACTATGCCTTTCAGCATCCTCAGACCCCAGTCTGTTAGCTTATGTGTCCTACAACTTCATGGCTGAGTTGTTATTGATCAAAAGCAATTCCTTTTTCTGAATAGGCAGCTGATTGTTGACTCGGGGATATTTAGACACAAGAAAATTTGATGACAGGATTTGCTGTATAGGTAGCATCCTATCATAGTTTCCCCACTGCAATCCACCGATCACTTGACAGCAGCCAATTCTACCACAAATGTTTGTCTGCATGTCTGGTCATGCAGTTATGTCCTGGATTTTATAAACCTGTGGTCATGGCATGATATTGCCAAATGCAGGTCACTTGGTGATTGAAACTGCAACTCTACCTGCCATGTTGGTCAATAGCCAATAAAACAACACCCAACACTGAGAAATTGTGTTGTTAACCAATCATGTAGCCCAGTGCTTCTCAATACTGATCCTTAAGTACCACTGCTCTGCATGTTTTAGATTTCTCCTTACTGCCACACACCTGACTTATATAAGTAAACAATTAACAGGCCTCTACAGCACTTGAAGGCTGCTAAGTAGGTCATGCAATTATTAGAATCAGGTGTGCTGCAGCAGAGACATCTAAAACATGCAGGGCTGTGGTACTTGAGGAGCAGGTTTTAGAACTGCTGATGTCGCCTCTTGTTTTGTTCAGCAAGCTCTGCTCTTTTCTTGGATTTTTTAAAACAAAATGTGGCGACATACAGTTGAAGGTTTACATACCCTCACTGCAAAAAATTCGCGCTAAATTCATAGTAGATCAGTTGCCATTTTTCTTAAAAATAAGTATTTTGTTCTTGAATTACGGAGGTGGTAAAAATACAGAATTTTCAGCCGTGGCTGTAACGTTGTTGCCTGCCTTTAGCCAGAAAACACGTCAGTATTGCCTTATTTCCGCGGCAAGAATTGTCGAGATTCTAGAGTTTTGAAGTGCAACATCATCTACTGTAAACATCCGTTTTTGTCAAATCTGAAGAATGCACTTTTGGCCTTAAGCAGTGCCTCTGGTCCAGCCTCAGGGACTGCTTTTGCAGTGAAATAAGCGAAAGAAAATGCAGTTACTTTGTGGTTTAAAATAATACAAAACAAAAGTCATGATATGAAACTGGTTATTTACAGCATATGATGGTAATTTAGTAAAACTAAATATTAATTTTGAGTTTTTCTTTAAAAAATTTTTCCAAAAAGAAAGCCCTCGAGCAATGCCTCAACCTACCGATGCTCGTGAATGCGCAGTTGAAGTAGTGAGCTTTACTGATGTATAGGGGAAACACCCGAGCCTTTAGTGATTTGTGCTGGGTGTGCGTTTCTGGCGGTATCTACCTAAGCCTGAGCCTGTCGAGCCTGAGCCCAGCCCATCGGAGCCTGATCTTATCTGGTTCATCTGGTTCGTTCGGTATTCATTCAGCCTGATTTATCTTGTTCGATTCGGTTCGGTTCGGTTCGCATCTGCAGCCCTGAGTTCGTTCTGCCACTACCTGGCCCGTTCGCGTCAAGGCGTATGCATGTAAAATAAAATGGTAAATAAACAGTACAAGTGTCTAGTAATGAGTTTTATTGTCTGTTCAAAAGTGGTCATAATTTTTATTAAATAATGTTTAGATCAACAATTAATCAAAAACCGAATGATAACACAATTAACAAAATCCAAACCAATATTTGATGGTAATGTCAAGATCTGGCAACGATTTAAAAACCCTTTTACAGAGCACAGACAGAGGGCTCAGAGTCATCAAAAGAGGAGCAGACACTCACCTCTGCTTCTTCCTCAGCATCCTCCACCACTGCAGCATCTGGTTTTTCCAAAAGGTCCAGCCTGCTCTTGCTTTCTCCAAGCCATACATACGGCAAACCTGACAGTGCATCTTTTTTGTCGTGACACCAACCAGTCATGAATCTTTGTATAAAATCATTGTTTTTAAATCCTTTTCCTCCTCATATGTGTGTGTATATATATCCCAAAAAGATGTCCAAGTCACCTCAGCTGACTCCTTTCAATGTGGAGGAGAGGCGGCTCTACTCCCAACCTCTCCAAGACTGAGCTCCTCACCCTCTCTCTAAGGGAGAGCCCAGCCACCCTCCGGACAAAGCTAATTTCAGCCGCTCCAGATTTCATGACCATAGGTGAGAGCAGGACAGACAGGTGTAGCGTCTGCATTATAGCAGCAGCTGCAGCACTGCGTCTATCGATCTACCAGCTCTTGATCAGGACCCCAAGATACTTGAACTCTTCCCCTTGAGGCAGGAACTCACTTCCAACCTGAACGTGGCAATCCACCTTTTAATGGTCGAGAACCATATCCTCGGACTTGGCCTTAGACTTGCAAACGGCAGTGATTACTGTATAAAGGTACCTTAGGGGCATGAATTTGGTTTAATTTCCCTCCTTCCTGTCTCCTCACTATTATCTATCCAAATCTTTAATGCTTTTAAATGTTATGCCCATTGGTGTTGTTTGATACTGGATAAATTTAAACCTAAATTATGAAAATCTATACCCATTTCCTTTCCTCAAAAATTACAAAACAACTCTGTCGACAACTAATAACACATTTAAAGTGTTTTAGGAAAAAACATATTGGCAATTTCTAAGAGTAGGCGTCCTATTCCTGCCATTTCTTGTGACAACTGCTGCGCTCATCCCGGCCGAAGTTAGACTTAACGCGCCACTGTGTGCATGAGTATTACACTTTCAAATCACACTTTCAAGTCAATGCAAACAGTTTTAGATCCAATCAGATGGGTTCATGATGAAAAAAGGCATATTTTAGACAAAAGTGGAATTCATGCATTTTAAAAGCCATATAGAGCTCTTTTGGGAAAATAGTAAGGCGTATTGGTAAAACATTGCTATGTTGCAGCTGCATCTTGACTGTTTTGGTAACAAAAAGCGTTGATGCAGTATGGCCCTGCCTCCCACGGTGTGACTTCACCACTATGTTTTAGACTGAAGAGTCTTGAGCCTCAACAGACTGACCTAAATCCAATCTAAGTCACCTTGGCTGGCCAGTATAGTGTTGTCCAACAATTATTTGTGGCCAAAAGTGATCTTTGGCCTCTGGGTCAAGGCAGGAAACTCCATTTTCTTAAAGTGACAGTACTCTCTGTGTGCAGTCAGTCGCCCCTGGATCTCTTCCAGGCTCTATTATCAAATGAAAGATTACAGAGTCATTGCAACTGAAACAATCTTTAAATATTTTTGTTTTATATAAGGCAGATAAATGGTTAGAGAAATCTTGCTGCATCACAAACCAAGAGCACTGAAATGATAAATTCAAGTATTTTTATTAACACTCTGGCCTGCCCCCATAAGGTGCCGTCGGCACTCTTCTCATATGTTGTGTGGTCAACATTTCATTTTCTTATTCTGATAGGTTATGTATTAGCAAAAAAAAAAAAAAAAAAGACGTAATTCGCTACTTGCTGGAGCATTTCTCAATCTTTGCTACAGACTGTTCTGATATCAAACCCGGTCTTTATAAGCTGCTCCAGTATTCTTTCCGCTTCTAACCTCTTACCTTCAGCCCCTAACGAAACCCTTTGAAAGTGCGATTAATCCTTTACTTCCTAAATAGGATGATTGTTCTTATGCATGGTCCTTGCAAAAGTGATCCAAACCTATTCTGTTTCAACTGCAGTGATTTATAGCAATTTTGCATAAGTGGTGAAAACAATAATGAATAAAACAGAGTAATCTTAACCCTGTGTCTCTCCTTTTAAATGAGTAATCCCACCTTCTTTAGTGGGTCACACTGACCTCTTTTGCTATATTGCTGACAAAAGCAAGCAAATTTGAATCTTTCTTATAGATTCCATTAAGTGAGCAAGCACACAGTGAACCAACTACCTGAATCATGACACCCCGTTCACTGTTAAGGATAGGTTTAAAACTTTCTTTTTAATAAAGCTTATAGTGGCTAAGGTTATCTTTCTCGCTATCTCTATAGTTATGCTGCTATAGGCTTAGACTGCTGGAGGACAGAGGGACCCCTTTTCATCATTCCTGCACTCTCGATTCTCCCATTCTGTTACCGTACTTTTGTTAGTTCAACCTCAAACGGCGCTTATGCAATTTCTGCTTTTCTCATCATAGTAGCTTCATCAGGTCCGTCCTCGTTTGACTGTGACTCCATCCTGGAGATAAATATCCAATCATCATCTTTGTTTATAGATGTTCAAGCTCGAAGCCTTGTTTTCAGAGAAGTCCTGCTTCTGACTGGCTAGACATGCTCTCTTCGGCCATTCAGGGGACGCTGTTCGCTCGCAGGCTGTGTAAGCTTCCGACAGGCCTTTTGTGAAAGCTGGTTACAAGTTCCTTTTGTATCTCTGCTTCGTCTGTAACTGACTGCTTCTGATTCCTTGAACCCCAGTTGACTGCTGGAGGTTTCTTTGTGTTTGAGAGGGAGTTTTCCTCTCCACTGTTACTACAAGCATGCTTAGGGAGGGAATGCTTTCAAATCAATAAGTTAGGTCAATCAGCTGGTTTTCCTTAGATAGAAAACTCTTGAACCAATTTCACTTTAGAATCCATTTAAATTGTCTTTTGTAAAAGCACCTTGAGATGACATGTTGTGAATAAGCAATAGACATCTCTAATTCAGTTTATTTTATATAACAACATGTCAATCAAGGCTGTTTACAGAGAAAGTTCACCAGATCATACAGTCGCAGTCTTGATTCAAAAGCTTATCTGGTATGAAAACCAGTTGATTTCGTATTGACTTATTGACTCAAATACAATCTCTCACACTAAGCATTGCGACAGTGTAGAGGAAAAACTCCCTTTTAACAGGAAGAAACCTCCAGCAGAACCAGGCTCAGTGTGAGCGGCCATCTGCTGAGGCCGACTGGGGTTCAAGGAGACAGAAGCAGAGACACAAAAAGCAGCTGTAAAAGGCGGCGCCGTCCAGGAAACACACAGCCAGGCAGACGAGCTCCGAGCCAGCTCCTATGCCAAAGGATGAAGAGAACACATCCAGCCAGTCACTGTCAGAGAAACAGGACTATTATATGAAAAACTTAACTGAATTGAATACAACAACAAAAAAAACACCCTAATGAAGCGTAAAAACATTTGATCAAGCAAATGTGTTTTTTTTTTACCACAGCGTTTCCATTTAGCAAATTTATTTTCATAATTACAGTTTGGGCAATTTGATTGTTAATGGAAATGCACCTCATAGAATTTTCCTTTTGACAGATTCCAGAGACTAAAGGAGGAGATCAGTGCCATAAAAGATTGATTGTGATCTCTCCTGCTCTTTGAACATAGGTGAGTAGGCTTGTTATATCCATTGTAAATCCATAATGTCTCCACCTGATAGGGAGGAAATTAAACCTTGATGTTTTCCACGCTGTACAAGGAGCTTTTTTTTTTAAATGTTGTTACTGTGGGATAATTGTTCTACTTAAAGACAAAACAGTATACGAGCCGCGACTGCATGACTTTTATTTCACAGTTTAATTCATATTTTCTCAACACAAATGAGGGATTCATGACTTCCACCCAGACTCCAGCAAACACACAGGTTTTTAATAAACACACGTTAACAGTACAGCTTATTGTCGGCATAAACATGTCTGAAGCATTTTATCAGAGTACACTGCTGTTCTCACCTTTCCTGTACTTTAATACTGGATTTTTTTTAAAGGCATTCCAGAAAGGAAATAATTTTCCCAAATGTATCAACTGTATACGTTTTATCTACTAAAATGGTGTAGTCGAGTAGAAGGAACATGAAGATTCATCTTTGAGGTTTGTTTTGAGAAAAAATAGAGCAGTCTGCTTTAGAACTCCATTTTTTTCTCACTTCATGCAAATTAATATCAGTTTTGGTCAATAATGAGGCTTGAAGTGATGTAAAAACATATACATGCACACAAACAGGACCACTTAGCAAAGCCACCTGAGTCACCTGAGTCTACTTGGAAATTCAGTTCAGCCATTTTTATCTTTGATCTGAGCTCTGCACAGGTCAAATAAGTAAAGATTAAATAACAGTGCATGCCAATAAAACAATATTTGGTTCAAAGAGTCTCAATGGTTCAACAGAAACTAGCAAAGATAAGTTTCCACTCTCAGTGAGACAGAAAATGCTGAAAACCTAGACAAAAATCATATATAAATTTTTTTTTAATATTTTCCTATCCATATGTAAGTGTGTGAAGTCCCTTTTTTAAGTCTACCAAATGCATCTTTTAGGAACTAATTTGAACGACAAAATAAATTTTATGACGCACATCAACTCTGTATGACTGTTATGATAATAGTGGAAACATTTTCAACTAAAATTCCTGTGTGCTGAACAGATTTCCTTTCGTTCTTGACCCAGGTGTCAAAAGGACAAACAACAAGAACAGAAGGCTCCTCTTGGTTTGGCATAAAGCAAAGAGAAAATAATTAAGACCACTGGGTTTATAGCAGGCATAGAAGGTCAGAGGTTGAGCCGCAGATTCAGAGTTTGGCTGAAGTTTTTTCCCCAAGGCAACAACAACTCACTAAACGGACTTGTTGGCAGGCCAGTGAAAGAACTGTATGCTATTTTTACACCTCAGCCTTAAGCAGCCCCATCTCGAATGGTTGATAAGTTGAGGTGTGATATAGAGCGTTTTAGAACAAAACTATCTGAGATCTTCAGAAACAAGCAGGTTGGATTTTAATGAAAAATCCAGAGACATTTTAGGAGCCATTTAGATCTGCAAAGTTAGATTTAAAGCACTTTGACTTTAGATTAGTATGAGCGGCTAAACACTTTTGGAAAACATTGACTCTGCCCATCAACAAAGTTAAAAGGTGCTTATTTTTAATGCATAAACGTAAACATGATCCAAAGTTTGAAATCTAGAAAATAAACTTCCGGGACGATTAAATTTTATATTGAACTGCATGCAGATATTTTCAGTTTACCTATTTCCAATATTTAATGTATATTTCTAATTACAACTTGTTAAAACGTGTTAAAACTAAAGCAGAATCAAGGTTTAAAGGAACTAAGCTGCTACTTAGAGAATCCAAAGCATCACTGGTCTTCAAACAATGTTTTGAAATTCATCACTAAACATCACTTTGTAAAAGTGCAAAGAATAATCTTTACTTTTTAACGCAGTTACAAGCTGATGCTACACGTTTAATCTTTATAGTCTGAGCTCAGTTTTTCAGTTCAGTTAAAATAATATTTGTGTTTTCTAGCTTAATCAGTTTAACTTGCCCTTTTTTCCAATGACACATAACTGCAGCCGTGTGTAGGCGTCCTCTTATGTTCCTACTGCTGTGTAGGTTAGGTTTATGGTTGGCAAATCAATAAACCAATACTTGTTTGCGTAAACTACACGGCCACACTGTTGGATCTACTACAGGGGCGTGTTTGCTGGGGGCTGAGCATGTAGCTGTACTCTTCTCTCTTTTCCAGATTCCACCAAATCTGATTTAAAAACCTGCTAGAAAAAATGGACAGAGCATAAAGTTGGTGGTTGAACAAATACTGCAGAATTGCAGATTATAGATAGAATGAAGCAGAATGATGAAAGTGGTCTTTATGTCCTCCAGCGGCCCAAGTGTATAGCAGCAAAACTAGAAACAGCTCAGGATAACCTGAGCCACTCTAACTATAGGCTCTATAAAAAATTTAGTTTTAGGTCTAGTCTTAAAGTAGACATAGTCTCTGCCTGTCCGGTGGTGATGTTATTAACAGCAAAATGGGCCCCAAATTAAATTATGCTTAAAGCCCAAAATAATCTTGGATTTCTCAGTTTTCTGTGAAAACTAAAGTATTAGATGTTTACCTTTGTTTAATCCAGTTAAGTGATTAATTTAGACTTAGAGAGACTTAGACAGATTCATTTTGTATACATGAGTGTATACAAAAAGAAATTTTATTTAAACAGCTCTAGACAATTTAAATAATAAGCTAAAATGGCTGATAATGCCATTCACTGGCTGTATTCAAAGCCTTTTGTAAAACCTGGACACATCAGAGGCAATGTTTATAGCTTGGGCTCCAAGCCAAACTCTTAATAAGCAGCTCCAACCAAAGGTCAAGGCCATGGAAAGGTTGCATCACTGCATCAGATCAGCGTGATTATTCAGACACTTTCAAGTTTTATAGGCAGGAACTGCTTTTCCTTGATGCAAACACTCACCTCAGACGTTCCTCTTTTCCAAAAGCTAAAACATCACACAAACACACACCTCTAGACAGACAGTTTCATGGGAAGTGCAAATGGAGACATACAGTGTTTGGATGTAACATGATACTATAAAGAGATTCACTGATGTGTTTGCTACCAAATCTGTCAAAGGACCCTTTTATTACAGGTCACCAAAAACCATCAGAAACCCTGAAAAACAAACATCTCCTTTTTTTTTATGCAATAACTTTCTAATTACTGGAATTACATTAAAAATGTCAAAATGGTTCATTAGCAATGTTGAAATTAATTTAATTAATCGAATTTCAACATTGCTTAATTAAGTCTTTAGGTAGGATTCTTTTGCGGGTGCCAACACCACGCTTCTACTATTGTTCTTTTCATTGTAACACTACTTATTGTTCAATCTGCTACTGTTTTCCTACTTCACAACAGACTCACACAGATACCGACAGACAAGAACAGTATTTACACTATTTACAGCATCTTATCATTTTGTTTTTTTTATCTAAAATGATATAAAATGAGAAGCAAAGAGCTCGGGGTTTGGACTGGACTGTGCCTTTAAATTCAGTCCTACTGCAGGAACCTCAGAGCCATGCTTGGATTTTTTCCGACGTAATAAAAAAGGTTTGGACGTCACTGGATTGGGAGTACAATGGAAAAGTCTGGATGTAGGTAAAGGTATGAAGGGGGGGGGGTAAAACTTATCCTGGACCAGAGGTTAAAGACAATCCTCAGGCTGAATCCCATTTCCCACCATCCTATTCTGTCATCTCTTTGTTCTTCAAACGTTTTGGTTTAATTTTCAGCGGTGTGGAAAAAGAGCTCTGCTTTGCTTGCTTTTAATCAGGATTAATTTATGGATGTTTTTAGCTACAGTAAATATTGATTATTTAAAAAAAAAAAAGATCTGTGAAACTTTTACCTCTGTTTGCAAAATGTGAAAAATAGGAGATTTAATGCCTTGTTTGGTCGCAAACAGTATTTTGGAATTGATTTACATTCATTTTTGGTTGTATTTAAATATTTGTTTCCTTTTAAACCGTACTACAGACAGCTTAAACTGCTATTTTTAATACATAAAGTTCTACATTGCATAAGAAAATGACATGTTTAACTTATAATTTATAAAAATCAAGCCTATTTTCCTTGATTTATATTTCTCACTTATTGTTTGTATTGATAAAGATCCCATCTCAGAAGCTAGAGCTTTTAATCTGAAATTGTGTTGAGTCAATATATATTTTTGTCTGTATAACTCAACCAAAACCTGAAGCAAAAGTTTGGCTCAAATTTAGGATTTTTAACTTATTGTGTATTCTTATGGGTTCCTTTTCAGTCATTAAAACTCTATGTTGGTTTAATATTAGACTTAAACAACTTTTATTGTCATATTGTAGTATACACCAGGGGTTCATGGCTACCGAGTCATAGGAAGGGCTACCAATACTGACCTATGAACTGGAGGGATCAGTGTTCACCTACAGTAAATCTCATCCATAAAAACTCATTTTTATTCTTATTTTATTCTTTTTATTCATTTCTAATTTCCTTTTACTATTGTCATTTTGAAACCACTGAAATATGATGAAATAGTTAACATGATGAAATAATACATAAATGATTAAAAAGAAGAGCAACAGAATAAAAATTAAACTTAACCCACTGAGTGAGTTCTTCTGTTTTCAGAAGACGAAGAGGGCCCCCCATGTGGTCCTTTAGGGCCCCTTGGTGCCCGCGGGCACCGCGTTGGTGACCCCTGGTATACACAGTGTATACAATATGACATCAATTACTCAAAATTTATTCGAAAGGAAATTGATCTTTACCTTTAAATCAAATAATAAAAAACAAAACATTTGTTAATTTTTTTTTAAAATGTAACCTAAAATTTTCCATAGATCCAACCTCTAAAGTAATAAAAGAAAATCACCCTTTTTAGGATAGCGAGGAATCCTTACCACTCATTGGGAGTTTTACCATCCTGGCTACAAAAAAAAAAAGATTATCTTTCTTTCAAACAGGCCAAAACGTATTAGCCTGCAGATTTTAGGTGAATTACATATTAAATAATATAATAATAAAACTAGTTTGCTTTCAAGTCAATGAGTCGATGCAATCAGCTGGTTTTCTTTAGATAGAAAACTTTTAATCAGTGAAGACTGTATAATCTGGTTTAATTGTCCCTGTAAAAATAACGTGATGATAATTGGCGCTATATAAATAAACTGAACTTAATTGTACAATGTTAGATAGAGCTAACAATAAGGCTCTATTAACCCCAATATTATGTGAACTTAGGTTGAGAACTAGGCATGTTCTGGATCTATGTATAAATACTATCGGTATGAAATACTAGAATCATCAATGACTTTAAACAGATCATTTTAATGTATATTGGGTAGTTTTTTTATATATTCTGTTTGGGGTTTAAGAAGGATTAAAAATCATTTGTATGACGTGTTTGGTGAATGCTAGACAACAAGCAGCATGAAATATAGGAAGAGACATTTGCTCTGTCTATGTGCATAAATTAGCTTCTTAAAGAAGGTCCAAATCCTTCCAGGGAAATTACAATCAAGGACTTAAAACCAAGTGTCAAAGACACAATCTGAGCATAAGAATATAGGTGAGAAATGAGATTCAGCTCAAGTGGCAACATAAACAGACGTAATGCAAGCGTGCCGATGTTCTGAGGGACGAGGGTCATTGTTCTGACTTTTCTATCTTAAGTGAAAGTCAAAACCCAAATCGAAGAGGACTTGCTGCCTTTTCATTATTCATTATTCCCAGTCTCCAGGACTTACTGGAAAAATACGTTTTTAAACCTTATTGGGACTTAAATAAAAGAGTTAAAGCCAAAATCAAATTATTCTCACAATCATTTAAACCTTAGTTAATACAATTATTCACAAATGCAAAAAAAAAAAGCGTGTTTCTCCTGGAGAGATACTTTTAGAGATTTCTTGCAAGGAATATGCTCATAAAGATCACAAAAAGCAAAACAATGACACTTATGAGTAGATATGTAGATTTAGAAACATTAGGAATGACTAAATCGGCTGCACAAACAGGCACAGTGCTCAGAAATCTCCTCAGCTGGTGGATCGTAAAACGACAAAGAAGAAATTAGTCTTTAAGCCCAGCGATGGAGAGACGGTGGAGAAAGAAACGGGACACATCTTCTAATAAATGGAAGACATCCTGGTTTTCCAGGAACTTCAGAGCAGCTCTGAAGGATTCTGCTGTGAGTATTCCTGTAGTTGTATCAGAGTCTGATCCCTTTTTCACACATGAAACCTCAGTTCTCTTCGTATGAGAGGTGGAACATCAACCATGGCAATTTTTTCCAGAAAATGCAGTCTAATCGGATGAGTCCGGTAGCACCTTCATGGTGTCCCTGTGTTCACGGAAGTCCTTCAAGCAGCAGGGTTTGTTTTCTGCAGTGTCTGTCAGAAAGGAAGGAGTAGTGCCTTTTTAACGGAGCCCGTCAGCAGCAGAGACGGGCCTTGTGCAAAACCATCAGGATGATGGCACCAGCTCTGGACCAGAGGATGGAGACAGTTTACAGGAGATAAACCGCATGATAAACTGGATAAAATACTGGAGAAGGTGCACCAATTCCAGGGGAATAAACAACCAGGAACAACCATGTCAGTGAAAAAAGCTGATTCAAACCAAAAGGAAATTAATTGTATTTTGTTTAGTTTGGTTGTAAAAAAAACAAAACAGGATTTGCTGTGTCCAAAATGAAACGGATTTAAGGCTACGCTCTAAATAGGTTTGGGAAAGTGAATCTAGAGTCAAATGTGATCAAAAATAAACCAGGTAAGCCAAATTCAGGGGTATTTCCTTATTTTCAAACAGATCAGACAAAAAAAAAAAAAATTAGGCGTATGGTGTAAGATGGTTTGGAACTGAAATAATGGACTTCAGAGGTGTTCAGTTTTTAAGCACCATGTGTTTAGATTGTGGGATATTAGTGAACTTTTCACTACTTAAGTAAGTAAAACTTTCTTGAGAAAAGTGTTTTTGCACTTGATTAGAGCAGGTAAGAAAATGATTTGCTAATGGATCTTTGCACCTAAGCAGATCATTTTACTTAGCTGCTGAAATAAAGGGAAAAATTACCGTATTTTCCAGACTATAGAGCGCACCTCACTATAAGCTGCACCCTAAAAACAAAAATGGAAATGTACATATAAAAGCTGCACCAGGCTATAAGCTGCTGACATCTACTTAGCTGTCACCCACCAAACCTGTAGAGGGAGCTCTTCACATAGCCCCTGGAGTAAGGATGTAGAAGAAGAATGCTAGCTCCCGTTACTTTACTGGTTCGCAGTATTAAGAGCTTCCACTGAAAGATGGAGCTCTGTCAGCTCTTCATTGAAGCTCTGCAGGAGTTGAGTTCAGTGTCTTCATTGGTTCGGCTTTTTTAATGCAGCAAATAAATGTCAAAATGTGTAAATTCGGCACATGCTCCCTGTCGTACCTGGCAATGGCCTAAATATCGGTAGCAGAGACTGCATAACTGACATCTGGTTGGCCCCCTGTCGACTAGGACGTCTCTTTGCACATGTAATGGTGCAAAAAATGTCTCTTAAACCCACGGGATACTGAAGTTTCTAATCGCACCGGACTATATTTATACCGCAACACATCCCAGATTTCAACATGATGGTGAACCGTTTTAACACCACACCAAGTGCTATTTTTAATTACTATGTTCTAGGGATGGAACGGTTTATGAAAACCGTCCGAACCGTTTGGATTCGACTGTTTCGGTCGCGGGTTCGCGTGTGTTATGCGTTCGGTTCATGCGCTGCTCCTTCTTCTCATAGGCGGCGTGTACACTCCAGAGCAGAAGGTGGCAGTACTCGCGACCAAAGCCAACCACCAGTAGAAAACAAGAAGAAGAAGCGCTGCGAAGCAGTAGCCGGATGTAGCAGAAAAAATCAGTTGTTGTGGAGAATTGTGTGGGAATGGCGAGTGGGAAAGAACAGGAGCTGGAAGACCCGCCAGCAGCACTTCCATAGGTCTGCTGTATGGGAGCGCTTTACATTTGGGGTGACCTACGATGGCAGGCGGAAAGAAAGTTGTGGATAAAAGGCAACAGTGTGCGAGCATTGTGCAACTACGTTTTGTTTATGCTAACAGCAACATGACCAACATGTCAGGCTAACAATCAACATATACCCGAATTGAACCCGAAAACCGCGTGACCTCAAACCGTGAACCGAACCAACCTTTGATTTTGTGAACCGTTCCACCCCCTACTATGGTCTGTGTATAGTTCATTAGGCGGTTGGTAAACTCACATAATATGTTTCAAACCGCCAGTAAAGATCTTAAAGAAGAATGATGTATTTGAGTATTTCATTTTTTACACTTACGACTTGGAATTATATGGGTAATCCAAAGTGTTGACTGAAACCATAACCGTTTAGGTACAATGTCGTTAGCGACAATGGATGCCAAAATGAGGGTACTAAAGCAGATTCAGAAAAGAAAAAGGAAAGATGAGATGCTGGAAGAATGGAAAAACTTCCCCAAAAAAAAGTGCTCTTTCAAAAAACCAAAGAGGGAGAGAGAGGAGGACGTTGCTGCTACAGGAAGTAAAGATGGCGACCAGGAGATGATAGCGGAGAGAGCGTGGGTGAGGAGAGGGGCTTCTGTGAAGCTCAAAGGTTGTTCCCTTATTGTGTCCCTTACGCCATTGGTACCTGCTGCAAGCGTGTTCTTGTGCAAGATGAAGATTAGCCCCTTATTCTGTCATTTTCAACTTTGACCCCCCGGCAGTTAGGAAAGATCCACAGAAAAGCCCCTCTATAAGCCGCATGGTTCAAAGCGTGGGGAAAAAAGTAGACGCTTATAGTCTGGAAAATACGGTATTTCATTTAACAAATGATGCATAGATATGGCTGAATTTTTAACATTATTTTGATACTTCTGATTAGAGCTGAGAGGAAATACTGTAGATATATGGAGGAAATCCAGAAAAACTCTGTTGATTTCACCCACTGATCGGGTTTATATCTAAGAGGACGTTACCTGATATGTATTCACCACCATTAAAGGAACATAACTTTTCTAGATTGTTCCAGAAGTTTTAATTACATTAAGTTAATTTGTTTTTGTTTTATTTCCCAAAAGATGAGAAGAAGCAGGTCAGAAAATATGAATATGGTTTCTGGTAGATAAATGGAGAAATTGAAGCGTGGAATTTTTGAATCCTAGCGGATAAAGACTTGTTCTCCAGTCTGGATGGTGTTGGTCTTGGAGAGGGTGGATGGTTCACAATGAAAGGGGGGTGAGCTAGACCAGCGGGGAGGGAACCTGTTTGGTCTCCAGGACTGGAGATTCACGATCTGATTCCTGTGCGTCTTCGCTGACGTGATCTTCAGGTTCGCTCACAGTGTTGGGCTCTCCTGGTGCCTCATCCTACAGCAATAATAAAAAATAACTTTTATAAGCTGCTACCACCATGAATACACTTCCTAGTACTACATTTGTTTGACACAAACAGTTTGTTTCTTACCGTCACCCAAGGGTGAGAGAGGACCTCCTCAGCAGTGAAGCGAGCGTCCACGTTCACCTGCAGCATCTGGCTGATCAGCATCTGAGGATTATATCATGTTGCCGTTAGCAAAATTGGATTATTTAATGTTTTCATTGACTCGTTTATTATACTATAAAAGCTTCTTTGTTCATGATATATATTTAAAGAAAGAGACTTAACTTTGGTGACAGGGAGGTGAACTGATTTCAATAAAAAGTTTTAATTTTTTTTTATTTTAGCTGTAAACTGGCATCATGTCATGAAATCTGGTAGACAGAGATTTTCAAGTGTTTTCACTTAATATAAAATGATTAAAGTCTTGGTGCGAGCGCATTAGACACACACAGGCATGTACAAACCACTCCAAATTTTGAATATACTGTAGCTGAAATGTTTTAAAATTCAGAACTTATGTCAAATTTACTGTGTTGTGGATTTATAATAAAAATTAACTAACATTATCAGCTCACATCTAAATAAAGGACAATGTGCTTGTTTTATTGTATAATCAAAGTTTCTATTTTTTTCATTTTTTTATTATTTTCAGCTCCTTATGTTCACCATGCAAACAGAAACAAAATAAATAATAAGATCATTATATTTCTTTCCTTATTTCTGTGGTGATGTTAATCACACTGAATGAGATGTAAATCAACAGAAATTTTACAAAGCAACAAAAAAACCAACAAAAAAAAAAACAAATCACAATAAACTGAGTGCATTTAAGTAAGAAATGGATCAGCTCAAATCCCAGTACAGTTTAAAAATGTTGTTACAACGTTCATTTAGGAATAAAAGAGTGTGCATCACCTTTGCTGATAAGCTGATGGTGTCCCAGTCTGGAGATGGGAACTCCAGTTTCCCTCTGAGGATCTGGTCAAACAGCTCCTCCTGGACGTTATTCTCACTGAGGAAAGTTAAATTACTTCCTTAAAGGACTAACAGTTTAAAAGACAGTCTATAGTCTATAGAAAGTCTATAAAACTTATAATCCAAGCAATGTTCTTATTAAAGTGTCAAATAAATAGTACTGAGTCAACTATGAACTGTAACATTTGTTCAAATTGTTTAACAGACAATAAAAACAGACAATTTAATCAAAGATCCTACATAATTATCTAGACAGTATAAAAAGTCGATATATTTTTTCAAAATTTCCAGACTGAATTACAGCTGACCTTCTGAAAGGAGGGAATCCACAGAGCAGGATGTAGGCGATGACTCCTGCAGCCCAGATGTCCACCTTCAGACCATAGCTACACACAAAGGAAAAACAACATCAACCTAACCGTGTATTAACCCAAAATAACTAATTTAATTACAAAATACATGAAATAAATGATTTAACAAAACAGAGTGTTCAAGGTAAACCATTTCATCCAAGTTACATTAAATAAAACATAAAAAAAAGGCTGTATTGTCTTGAAGCAGATCATATAAAATAAAATCTTCTCCAAAAGAAATCTATACCAGATGTTATCTGTGGCTGATCATGTTTTAATACATCTGCATAAAAATATTTGCATTTCTATATGCGTTTTTATTAATAAAACAAACAACCGGAGATACACGGACTAGTTTTAATTTCTTCCAGTGAATAGAAACATTTCATCTCCAATCTAAAAAATATATTTCAGTTCAAATAAGACGATATGTGGTTTTCAGTTGCTTAGAAAAAGCAAAGCTGAATCATTTCACTAATTTAAACCGTATGTATGTTTTTAGCTTTAAAAGTTTTGCAAAAAAAATTGCCAAAAGTTTAATATTTTAATTTAGCAGTAGATCTTGTAAAAAATAGTTGAGCCAACTCTTAAAAAATGAAATATCTTTAAATAAATATATCTAAATATATATAACTAAACTTTTAAGGATTATTAGTGATACATTTTCATGTGTGTGAGCAACTAACTCACAGTGAATCTCTCTGGACATTAACGGTTCCTATTTCATAACCGACTTTCTTCTTCATATATTTACATCCAACTGTCCATGAAAGTCCTGAAGTGACTGAAGTTCTTTCCTGTTCAGAGTAACTTTAGACTTTAGACTCAACTTTATTTATGCCTTGGGATTACTCCTTCAGGGACATTCTGGTTGCAATAGCTCGTAGAGAGTACAAAAGGCAGAGTTAAAGCAAGATGCCATTAAAGATAAAAAGGCAACAGACAATATAAAAAGAATGTATGTAGTACAAAAGAGCATAAGAAGTTTCCTTTAGATAAAATATCTGCACTGTAAAGAGATAAGGGAAGACAACATAGTAGTTGACTTGGACTCATGTAACTCATGTAGAACAAAGGTATTTGGAAGAGTTAAAGGGAATCAAGAATTTTTTTAGTCCATATATGTGAAAAGCCTGCAAAAATTGTGCCGATTACACTAAATAGGATCAGAAGAAACACTTCAAGATAATTTTTGACACTTTGAAAGTAATCCTCATATAATGAGGTGACCATTAAAGGGCATTGACTTGATGGTTTTAAACCCACTTTATTTTTTTAACTTTAGATTGGTGGCTTAGATCAGAGGAACCATGAACGCATGGGCAATGATGTAACATTGTGTCTGTTCAGATTTCAGCTTAATGGCACAGCAAGAAGCAGCCTCCCAGATCTCCAGATGCATTTGAGATATCAAAAAAGTACTCCAGAGTGGTGTTCAGCATGGGGGTGAGTAGAAAATGAAGGCTAATCATGTTTTTGGGTGTTACTATTCCTTTAACCCACTTATATTTACTTTTAGGCCGACAGTAAATCAGCCCTTTGATTAAAAGGTATTTCTTTAAGGAAAAAAAAATGGCCGAATATTCTCTGCATAAAATTGATAGGAGACACTGATATCTCCAAGATGATTATCTCGCAGGAAAAAAGAAAACAGAGCCTCACGTATTAGATCAGTGGAAATGAATAGGATTTATATGTACACTAAATGTTCATTAGAACAGTGAGACGGAAAGAGTTAAAAGGTTAACCAGGACACTGGCATCAGCTGGTAAAAATACTAAATTAGACTTATATTTTTAATAAATCTTTCAAGTTTCCAATACATGAAAAGGATAAATATGACAGTTCCACAAGAACAATCAAAGTGTTTTATTTTTAAGCCGCTTTATAAATTATTTGCTTTGTATAAAAGATGTTCAAACATGGAGCAGAAAATTATTAGAAATCTTTGTTTAAATACAACTAATTTGTAGTATTTTCATAAAACCTATTATTGTCTAAAAAATAGAGTACTTGCATGAACAGAACTATGGAAATAAATCCTTTTTTACTGTCTCACCCAGTCTCAGCGATGATCTCTGGTGCGACATATGTCGGCGTGCCACAGACGGTGTACAGCGGACCTTCCACCACTGTCGCCAAACCAAAATCTCCCAGCTTCAGGGACTTGGTGCCGTCAGGATACTCACACACCTATAGAAAAAAAGATTAGTGTTATATATATATATATATATATATATATATATATATATATATATATATATATATATATATATATATCTTCTTTCCACAGTGATTCACAGGAAAACTGGTTGATGAAAAAGTTTCTGTACCAACAGGTTCTCTGGTTTGATGTCTCTGTGGACGATGTTCATCCTGTGCAGGTACTTGATGGCTCCGGCCAGGTTGAACACCATGGCGCTGGCGTCACGCTCACTGTACTTTGTGGAGGAGGTAATGGCGTCAAAAAGATCGCCTCCCTGAAGGAAAGAGCATGACAAATTATCGCTATAAAAAACATCAGCGCAGTATTTTCCCTTCAAACACAGCAAAAACACAGCAACGGTTCAGGTTAAATAACAGTGTTTTTGAAGGAGGCTTAAAAACTAGAGTTAAAGTAGCTTATCTGCAGGGAGCATTCTAGAGTTGGAACCACAACTGAAAAAACAAAATCGCAATTATGCAAAAAAAACAAACAAAAAGAAGGGATCTAATGCTATTGGTTAACAGGAAGTAAGGCTGCGAAGCATCAGAGAGATATAGGGTCCATTTAGGCGGCTATAGTAGGTCCAGTTTAGCATCTTTTCTTTAGCAGCTCCTTGTGAGTCAGAGGGAGAAAAGCAGAGATAAAACTGGTGAAACATATCTAAATTTAAATTTGAAAGGGAAATCTGCTCAACCCAAACATACTGCAATAATCTAGATGGGTTGTAATGACGTCATGGGCCTGTTTCTTTAATTCAGGTCTGTTTAGCACTGAATTAATATTAGATATTTATCTGCGGGGCAAAAAAAGCTTTTATTTACAGTAGAATGAATCTGCTTCTTATATCTAAAGTGTCTAAAATCAATGCAAAAGCAACACGACGACTTCAGTTTTTCCTTCATTCAAACAATTTAAAGCCGTCCAAACTTTAATAGCATCTAAGCATGCATGTTTCCCCTATTTAGAAAAAGCTCTGATTTATTTTATTAGGTTTAATCAATGGACCTTAACGAGCTCCATGACCAGGAACAGCTGAGTGGGCGTCTCATCCACCTCGATTAACTGAATGATGCTGGGATGTCGGACCCTCCTCAGGACCGCCACCTCGTTTTCTATTAGGTGTTCCTGTTGGTGTAAAGGACATAGTCAGGTTTCCATCAATTCAGAGATGTATATCACTGCCAGTTTTGATGATTGTTGCCTAAAGCTGAAGATAATAAATACATTTTTGTTTCTTAGAAAGATGTAGTATTACGTAGGAGCAATACTTTTTTAAATCTGGGCTACCTTCCCACAGCAGCGAGCTTTGTCGATGATCTTCAGCGCGTACTCCTGTCCAGTCGCCCTGCAGGTGAAAACAAATTATGTAAGTTAAAAACCTTAATTTAATTAGTCAGTTTACTGGAAACACAACATTGTTATAGCCTGTTGTGATAAATTATTAGTATATTTAATCTTTGAGCTTTCTCCCCAGTAGGATATTCCCAAATTAAAGAAGAATCTTAGAATAAAAAGTTATTTGAAAGAGAAAATTGATTGAGAATATCAGCCCTGTTTGACAAATGTGCAGCAACGTTTTTTTCTAATCAATGATTTTAATAAAAAGCGATTTGATAGTTTTTCTAACTTTTAGCAGGGTGGTTTACCTCTCGACACATTCCTTCACCACAGCAAAGTTCCCATCTCCGATCACTTTCCCCACCTTGTACTTCTCGTTGATGATGGAGGAGGAGACGGACCGGTTTCCGTTCACTGAAAGAAAGAAGAAACTTTGATCTTTACATTTATTACACAGGCTTTATGAATAATTAGGGTTTCCCCATGAAGCTCAAAATTAGAGCAAACATTCTGCAGTTTTAAAGGTTATTAATGTTTCCTTTCAAAGTGTTTCCTGGATCCTTGTGGGTTTATGTCTGAATAAAAGAAACTAAAAACTGTTTCATTCTGCTGAATTCAGAGCTTTTAAGCCTCCAAAATCAATCCTTAAGAAAGACAGATCAAATTCCTTAATGGTAAATTAACCTTTTAGCACAAAATACAATCAGAACCACCAACCTTCCTCAGCGTCGTCTGGCTGCTCGGCTTCCCCGTTCACGTCCGTGGAAGAGGCCCGGCGGGGAGAGATCTGAGGGGTGATGATTGTTAGAAAGAGAAAACAGATGTAAGGAATTAAAATGGCTCATTAATTATAATTTATTAGAGCCCATGCCTGTGATGGTGATGTTAATTTAGACATCTTCATCAAAACGTTTTAAATATAAAAAAAACTCGTCTAGTTTGAATAGTTTTCCACTGAAACAATGAGACAAAGATTCTTAGTGAAAAATATCTGCTACCTTTTAAAAGCCCTTAATGAGGTGATATTCCTGTAGCTTTATAAACTATTAAAATATCATCAACTTTGTAATAAAACAACCGAGGGCTTGGGCTTTTTATTAGCAGTAATATGATATCATATCAGATTTGCAAAGAATATGTCGCACAAAAGTTTTATTTTACACTTTTATATACTTTATTTTAATGCACCTGTTTTTCTGTCAGGAGGTAAAGTAGCCATCTAGGGTGAAAACTGCAGTAACGTACTGCCGCCACCAGGAGGCATAACTACTCAGAGTTTGAGCTTCCTAACTGTAATTATTTGATTTTATATCTTTTAATTAGGCAACATGTTTCTTAAACGTTTCCCTTATTGTGACTCAGCTGCAGCAGCAGTGAAATATATTACTTTGCATGCTGTTTGTTCCATGTGACTCAACAGGAACAGTTTGCTTTAGTATAATTAAGCTTTTCAGACAAAAACATCTCAAAAGAATTTAGTTTTAGGACATTATGATGAAGCCTGTTTTTCATTATGCTTTTTATTATATTAAATAAACTATAAAGAGATTATGAGGAGATTACACATCATCCTGACCTTTAAGTTGCGTCGTGCTCCAGGACTGGTAGGAGATGGACTGGATCTGTTTGACTTTCCAGCTGACTGGGATCCTGACGCCTCGTTCCCTACGAGAAGGAAAAAAGAGGAAAAACTGATCGTAATCTCTTCCGCTAAAATATCAGCTAGATAATGGATGGATGGACGGACGGAGGGAGGGAGGGAGGGATGGATGGACGGATGAATGGATGGATGGACCACATTTAGGGGTAGAAAAAGAATCTCATTCAGCTTTCTACCTTCCAAACATCTAAAAAAACTAAAAACACAAAGAGCCCTGCAGCTTCTAAGATAAAGCCCCATTCATGAGAAGGAAACCCAGACAGATAGAAACATCTACTATAACAAGGCTTCCTACCTGAACCAGGTGACTTGGTCCTGGACAGACCTTTAGGTGGAGTCCTGGAGGAGGTAAAGCCAGAGCTGCTGGGAGTCTTTGGAGTTTTCTGAGGAGCCGCTGGACGAGTCGATTTGGTCCTGCATTCTGCAGGGGAATCATATTAGTATAATGCAAAAGCAGAGATCAGTGAAAGATAAACGTCTGGCAGCAAACAGATTCTGCTCTGTTGGCTGCAGCTGCTGGGAATATTTTTGGTATAAACACACAAAGATATTCTACAGATGATCAGGTCAGCAGATTTACATGTGTCGCTAGCTCTATTTGATTAAGAATACTTCTGGACTTTTAAGCATTTATTATTTGTAAATACATATGAAAAATATTGTCTTTATGCTTCTTTTTGCACATTTAATCCCCCCTGTTAAAATAAAACTTTAAGGCAACAATAAAATGAACCTGGGTTCTCATCCAGGCTTGTTTCTCACGGTTCCGGCTGATTTAAACTTTTATACCTGCTGCTCTGGCTGCAGATCCACATCTTTAGTTCCGTTATTTATGGTCAACATTTCTTTTTATTTAAACTGTATTTTAACTCGTCTTTCCCATTTTGTACATTGGCAAGAAGCAGCTGTATGTCAGGATCAATTACACCCAGAGAAACAGGAAGGGATGGATCAAATACTCTTTACATGTTGAGCATCTTAGAAATGCAAAAACTAAATTAAAAATAGGGCGTTGATACTGTTGATTTTGTGGAAAAGAATAATTTTTTTTAAATTCCTTTGAATTAAAAGGGGACATTTTCAGAATTAAACTGTTGCAGTAAAACATATTTCTTTTAAATGTGAACAATCACAGCAGAATGATGATGTTTTGGACACTTTGGCACTAATTCAGAAACTAAATCTTTTAAGTTATCATTTAAAGTGTAAATAATGATCCTGTTTGCAGAAAAACTTGTTTTTTTAGTATAATATCTGAGAAATGTATTGAAGTTTAGAGGTTCCCATAATGGATGTGTTGTGGAATTTCTGGGAGGATTATGGTACAAATGGAGGGTATTTATTTTTAAATTTACTGATAGCAATATTAAATGATATTGCACGGTACAAAAAAAAAGATAAATTGAAAATGAATACCATTTTATTGGAGGATGTTTTGTGATTTAAAGGATATTAGCTTTTCGTTGTTTAACTGCTGGAAAAATTGTGAAACTTTCTTGTAATCCAAAGAGCGACTAACAAAAAAAAATGGGATAAAAATGGGAACAACTGCAATAAAAAAAAAAAAAGTTTGATGCATTTTAAGCTGCAGTTTATATGCGCCTTACTATACTTCCCACTGTGCACTTTCCACAGAGCAACACTGAGACACAACCATACTTTCAGCAGAAGATGCATTCAAAGAAATTTTAAAAAGTAGTAAAAGTTGAGGTGAAAATGTTCCGCTGAACTTCTGTTATGTCGTCTTACCGCTGACGAAGGCTGCCGTTTTCCCAGAATGCGTGAGCACAAAGTCGTCCTGAGCGTACCGAAACTTCTCCGGACCGCACGCCATGAACACGTCGTCATCCCCGAAGAAATCCTGCAGACAGGTCAGCTGCACAAAAAGAGAAAACCCACAGATGTATATTCAGTGACTGAGGGGTGTTTGTGAGTGTGAAGAGGACAGATGGGAATATTTAAACCATGTCTGCAGCTGACAGCTCCTCAGCAGCCTCTGACAGGCAGCAACAAACACAAAGGGATGTCTGAGGACTGTCTTGAGGATTAAGTACAAAGTGTTCATCAACATGTCCCACATTTATGCAGAGACGAAGCAAACAGGGAGGGAGAGAGAAAAGCTGGGAGAGATGAGGAGAACAGCGGGATCAGCAGACGAATGAAAGAAGGGGATTAAACAGGTGGATGTGAAGCCGCTTCACAGTTCATTCACTGCTGTATAAAACTAATCAGGCCTTTTGAAGTGTAGGGCTGCACCTATTAATCATTTTAGTATCAATTAATCTACTGAATATATTTCTATTAATCAATTAGTCTAATTAACATTTCAAAATAAGTGGAAAAGACACTTCTTAGAGCATTCTAAATCAAGTAAAATAAATATATGGGAGTGAAGTATACTGTTATATATTTTTTCTCTTAAGAAATGTCGTGTTTTAGAGCCTGTGTCCCATTAATCTAGCCGGTTCGGTTTAATTATCAAGTTAGAAGTCGACCTTTTCCACCAATCTATTGATTAATTTTTCAGATTTTTCTTCCATTTATTTTGTCACTTTAAAACCACAAATTGTATTTCCTCTGGATTTCTGATGACAAAAACAAAAATGTGCATGATTGAGATTGAACAAAACTAAAAAAGTGCCCTTTAATGTGCCCTTTAATGTGCTACCTAGAAATAAAGTCTAAAAAACGAAACATTTTGGCCAAAATATGAAACATTATTGATAGAGGAAGGTACACTGCAAAAAAAATAAATCTAAATAAGTTATTTTTTCTTAAAATGAGTGCATTTTTTCTGGAATTAAGGATTGAAGTGAGACACTTTGCCAATGGAACAAGACAATTTACACTTTAAACAAGAGAAAAACAATTGCATTGTCTTAATTTAAGTGTATAATATCTAGATAGCTTATTTTAAGAGTAAAAATACTCATTCCATTGGCAAATCATCTTATTCAAATTAAGGGTAAATACACTTAATTTAAGACATTTTTACTCATTTTGAGATCGTTTTTGCAGTGTAGATGGTAAAACATAGACTTTGAGCTACAATAGAAGGGCTCAGATCACAGCTCATTCACATGATAGATCAGAGTCCAGTCCTAAATCACATAGATGAGCTCTGCATCCAATCTGACTCAGCTTTTAATGAGTCAAAATGTCCTTCTATGGGTATGAAAAACTGGAAAAGGCATACCTTAAAGATCAACAGTATACATATACATGTATATATACTGTGGGCAATCAATACCCCCTTTCCACAAATTACATCTAATTTTGATTCCAATACTTCAAAAATTATGACTAAAAACTCTTTTATCAATAAACAGACTACAGCTCTGTGCTCAGTTAGACAGTTAATTGTGAAATGAGTCCTTTTGAGTTTTTCCAACATAAAAGCCTTAGTATAAATGAGCCAAACTCTTCCTCCTTTGCTTGAGATATTAATATTAGATCAGCTTCTAAAGTAAATTGTTATGTAGTTAAAAAAACTATTATTCCCAATGTTTAAAATAGAAGCTAATCTTAAACTTCCCCAGAGAATAAAGGGATTATATTAGTCTCCAGTCTATACAGCAGCCCTTCCAAAAGAACTTAATTATAACCCAGGTTCAGTTTTCAAAGCTGTGGATTAAAGTTTCCATGTTTGGTACTTTGATCCGACTGCATTTCAGTTAAAACATTAACCTCACAGCATCTCAGGGGATGAAATAAACCTGTGAAAACATAAACATCTCTTGTCTGGCATCATGTGAGGAGTTATTCTGGGTTGTGGATTTTAGCGGAGACTTGGCAGTGTTTGCAGAAATACAATGAGATGCTTTAAGGCGTGAAGATATGGATGCAAACATCCTCAGAGCTACAATAAGAATTCAGGTTATTTGCTCCCAGGCCTCCATGGGAAGGAGGGCCACTATTGTTCCTAAAGCTGTACTTCTTCCTCATTCTTATTATTACAAGTATGCTCTTACATGTATGTGTGCATACGTTTCTGTATAAAATTGTGGGTTCAAACGTTGTGCATCAGATTTCTTTGGATTTGCAGTGTCTCCTTTCACTGCTTTGCTGTGACCTTAAATTACCCTTTGGAGGCAAATAAAGTTTTCATTGAATTGGAATGGATGTTAAAGCAGTTGTTTCCATGGAAACAGGAACACCCAACAATGCCGGAACTGGAGCTGACATTCATGTTCGGCTGTTACAGGAGGAGTGGTTACTATGGTGACCGTGCCGCAGGGCGAGAGATGGCTTTCCTCTCCAAACAAACCTAACAATCACACACACACTCACTTTGCCCTTGCAGCACCCATCTGAGACCGACAGAATAAAAGCTTCAATAGGTCCTAAGACCTTCAAAATAAAAATCCCACATTAAAATAGAGAAAACCTTTGTATGAATTTTTCCTTCCGTTTGGCTGATTATGCAAAAAAAAAAAAAAAAAAGAGTGGGATTAACGTGAGAGGAGAATATTTTGGTTTACATTTAGAATAAAACTAAATGATCAAAGAAATTTGTTTAAGGTTTTAATTTGAAAGGTAAAAGCCTTCCTTTTAAAACAAGGAAAACCAAACTAAACTATGGTTGATTAGGATTTTAACCCAACTTTGATCAGTTAGCTGCTGCAATAGATTCATTCAATTGATTTTGCTTGCACCGCATTTGTATTAATTTGCTAAAATACTAAAAAATAGACAACTTCTAGGGAGACCAGATGTCCAGATTTGCATTTTTCATTTGACTTGGTCAAATAAAATAAAAAATTCCTAAAAAAGAAAGAAGAGCTGCAGTTATGATGCTCTTCAAACTGGATATTAAACTGCTTTTTGTACAAAATATGATGGAAACTATCATTGAAGGAAAAAAAATGAAGCCACAACAAAGACTGGAAGCGTTTATAACTGGGTGAGGTCAGTGGAAGGTGATTCTCAGGGAGCTTTTTGTAAAGCAACACCAAAAAGAGATGAAAAAGCTGCGTCTGTCCTGCATTGTCCCTCATAACCATCCCAGTTGTCCCATACATATTTGTTTTTGTTCCCTAACTATAGGGGTTACAGTTTTATACTAATTATTGCTGATTTAAATCCATTTTATATATAATAGCACAGATCCGGTTAAACCCTTAGCAGCAAAATGACATCATGAGAGGAACATTGAATTCTGTACAAAGTAAATCCTATCCAATCCCTATTAATTCAAAGCAACTCCATCTACAATCATTCTCTAGCTTTGCATGTCAAATATTTCCATTTCAGAAAGCCTCCATTAAGATTTAAATACATGCAAAACTGCAAGCTGCACAAAAAACTTTAACAGCTGAATTGTACTTTTTATTGCATGCAGGCGTATGAGAGCTTCTACAGCAAGGTTTTTTTTTAACAGAGATTTTATAGCTGAAACCAAACGACTGCTGCAAGACGGTAGCCACTGATGCTTTTATTTTGAAGGCAGTAAAAGTTGTTTTTACTATCCTTTTAAGTGGAGGTTGCATCGACATCAACAGTCAGAGCGGCGCCCTGATGAGCTTTCTGCTGTCTCTGCTTTCCTTCAGCTCTCTGCTCTGATTGTCTCGTCCGACTCGCTGATGTGACTTCAAAAAAATAAAAACTGGTGTGTCGGTTAAAAATAGCTCTGCCAGTCGGTGTGTGATAAGTTTAAATCCTCAAACCAATACAAGTAGTCAGAAGAGCTGCGGAGCGGATCAGAGCATATTCAGAGTGTGTTTAACACCTAAACTTTAGCTGACTGCTGCAGTTCTCAAACTCTAAGCTCCAAACTCCACAGCTTGACCTTAAACTGTAAATTAGAGCCACAGCCTTCTGCCGCTTCTTTAGAGAACTAATCTCTGTAATGTCCTCTAATTTGATTTCTGCCTTCTGATTGATAGAACTTAGCTACTGTTGTTCGATTTCACTTCATCTAAGCTTCTTTATCGCCGTAATCTTTCTTAATAAGGACTAAAACATGACAGAAACAGTGAAATTACTTTAATCAGGCCGCAGTTATTCCTTTGGAGGACAGGATTTAAATACAATAATAACATACTGTCATTTAATAAGCTGGAAGTTTGCACAGTAAAAGAAAATATGAGATAATTAAATCATTTTGTTACTTCATTGGTTTTGAGAAATGCAGTACAGATGTTGGTAAATTATGCAAATCTAATGAGTCTGAGTGTTGATTCATTAATTTCTAATCAAGTTCTGTTTGATTTTACAATGTTTTACTGCGCTGAGTTAGATAAGTCCCTTATTTATGGGTAAAGGGTTTAGAAAATAACGGCCCAATAAGCACTGAATGAGAAATAAGTGATGAGTTCATCCTTCTGAGGCTGAGCACCGAGGTGAGGAGGTTAGAAAGGCACTGCTAAGCAGAGGCCGCTGCTGCAGAGCAGGTTTCAGCTGATCTCATTTCTCATGTGGGGGAACTAATTGGTTATTAACGAACCAATAAATCATCTATCGGATGTGAAAATGATCAAACCTGACAGAGTACGAGGGAAAGTGGTCAGCATCCACTGTGCTTTTCACTCATTTGATTTGTAAAGATGACCAAACTTTTTATAAAGTACAATAATAACTAAGAAATATAATTTAGAAAATGACTTGAAATTGGTTGATTCTTCTAAGGCTACTAGAGACCAGGGCTGCAACTAATGATTATTTTGCAAATCAATTAATCTGTCAATAATTTTTTCAATTAATTGATTCATAATTGGATAGCAAAAGATTCCTTAAAGAGGACTTTTTACCTAATTAACCAGGTGAAACTAAAACTTTTCTACTTGAGGAGTTGTGGATAGAACATACTGTATTGACAGACAAAAAACTATTTGTCATCTTAAATGCAAAATGTTTATATATTTCCTTTTACAATTTTGCTATAATTACTGCTCTATGTCGGTTGCTCTGTGAGCTAAAGACACGTTTTAGAGTCCTACACTCCAGTTAACAATTAATCGATTGCTGAATTATTATTTCAATAATCAATTAATTGCGAATAATCCGATTATTTTTTTCAGCCCTACTAAAGACACAAACTTAGCATTTTAAAAACCTTCTACAGTAATACAGCGTGTTACAGAATTATCCACACTAGATAAAGCTCTTAAATATTTTATCAGGTTCTAACAACATTCAGTTCAATCCATGGATTTTATTGGAACAATTAGTGAAGGCCAACATTTAATAGTACATTTTTGTGAGGTAGGATGTAAGTTTTCAAAGGTTTTAACAAATAAAGATTTAAAAAGTAGGACCAGCATAACTATTCAGTCTCTAAGTCTTCAAACTAGTTTCTCTGAGAGCTCATTCAGCCAAACTAAGGTCCGCAGACTAAATATGGCCCTCAGTGGTAATATATCTGCCTCACAGGAGAACTCTAAATGTTTAGAGTTGGATTACTGGTAGACAAAACATTCACCAATAATTCTACCTGAATGCTCTCCTATTACAATCAATCCATACAGTATTTTCTTTTGGTTGATGCTGCTGGATTATTCTGACATCATTCTGGCAGATCCAAGATATGTGCTGCCAGTTTTTTTTTGGTCAATTCCTTAGGCCAGAGGTCTTCAACAGGGGGTCCGTGTGACCCCTAGGGGAGTCTTGTGGAGGTACTGCATGGGAGTCGCGAAACTTTTAGTTGATTCGTTTTTTTTTTTTACCGGTATATTCCCTCCTGAATTGAAATGTCTTTAAATCCACATTAACATGAATTCAACAACAGATAAACAGATAGATGGAGGCAGAAGATGTCTTTCAGTCATCAATTCACACATTCAGCGACACACAGGAGCTCTTTCAAGCTGGGCACCGTTTCATTCACAACACCTGTCCCATCAACCAGGAACCAGAATCAGAAATACTTTAATAATCCCAGGGAGAAATGACTTTCCTTACATTACTCCATCTGTAATAGAGTCACTATAGAACCAGGTTGATATACTGTAACACAATTTCATACAATATATATAACTAGGGGGTCCTCGCTCCATCTTGTCATCAGTTTGGGGGTCCTTGGCCTGGAAAACGTTGAAGACCCCTGCCTTAGGCTAATGTTTCTTTTACTCCATTTAAACAAAAAAATAAATAAATCCATTAGGGCAAATTTTAGTCTTAATTTAGACAGAAAGAAACCGTTATTAACAAATCAAAGAAAAATATTAACTAATATTAACCTTGAGATCACATAATTAATTATAATTAGTGATCTCAAGGCATGGCTGCTAAATGGATAAAAAAATTCCAAGCATGCAATGAAAAAACTATCTAAAAATAAGTTAAAATTTCTTAAAATGAGTGCATTCACCCTTAATTTGAGTAGGTAGATAACATGATCTGCCAATTGAATCATTATTTTTACCCTTAAAATAAGATACCGTAATTAGATATTATAGACTTGAAATAGGACGATACAATTGTTATTTTTTCTTACTATAAATGTAAATTGTCTTATCCCATTAGCAATCACTACCTGCTTAATTCAAGAAAAAATAAGATGAATTGATAATTAAGTGTGAGCTAATCAACCAACAACATACAAGAAAAAAAAATGCTAATATCTCGATTTGTAGCCGTCTATCCCTATCTATTACTGTAGGTATGTCTATCAGTACCACCTTCCTCTGTTCACTTTCTCTAGTGACCTCAGGTAGAGGAAGATGGAGGAAGAGTGCATGAAAAAAACTATGCTTTAATGTTTAATATTTCCTCTCTCTGCTGGTTTAAAGGCAAGTTAAAGTTAGCCTGTAACTATAGAGGACTGTTGGAAAACTTACACATTCATCTTAATATTTAAAGAGGAAGAAAAAGCTTTGAATTGTAGACATGTTTCTGTAATCGTCAAGGCTGACCATGACTTTGTCCATGGTTTTGATTTTGGCAGCTCATGCATTTGGCCTCCATGACCTGAAGCATTGCAAGAACTTACTTAGATTGCTTCTAGAATGAGAAAATCATGATAGCAACAAGACCGGCAATGCTTTGAATTCTTAACTGTTCTTGTAAAATGCACTTCATACAATTCATTCCTAATAGATTCCTGAATACCAACAATATCCATCCCCTCCTTTGTTTTAGTTTTGTTTTTTTACATCAGGCCTCTTTTGTTTTTTTGCTCAGTGTTACGGGACTCTTAGACTTCACATAATGTCCTGGTTGAGGTAAGAAAACAAAAATAAACCCTTAAAATATCCTTTAAAACAAAAGTCCAGGACCATGTATTCATTAAACATGCTGAGGAGTGAAACTAAAGTCCATCTCATGCATTAATTAGAGACTCTCTCCTTTTACAAACCTTGAAGCAAACAAGAATAAACTATTCTTTACATGTTCACCTAAACTCTAGTCAACAGTGTGTTTGCATGACTGTCATTATATTATTGATTTAAAATTAAAAAATATCAATACTTCTGATCCACAGAAATCCATTAGAGGGAGGATAATATGAGTCTGAAACTGTGAACAAGTAAAACCAGCTGACAGTTTTATCTGACATCAATGCCTGCATCCATCAGTGGATGATACTCACCTAAACAAAGCGTCTATTTTTAGGAACTTCTCACTCAGATCATTTTGCTTTCTTTATTTTAGATTTATTGCTTATGGCGAGATATTTTCCCATCTGGTGAAATGAGAAAGCAACCAGCATCCTACCTGTTTTCCATCCAGTGTGTAGAGCCTCTTCACAGCCCCAGAGTCCAGTTTGATGGCCTCCGTGATGTCGGCCAGCACTTGATCGAAGGAATGCGCCGTCTTCTTGTTGAGCAGGATCCTGACGGCCTTGCGAGGCTTTACGCCGCTACGGATCACCGTCACCAGCTTGGGTTTGATGAAGTCTTTGCTCTCTCTGCTCTCTCGACCCTCAGGCCGATCTTTGGAGACGGCGCTGGTGCTCGTCGACACTCCGGTTGAAGCCGTTGACGTCCGGCTAGTGGTGGACGCGCCGGTCCCGGAGCCGGCGCCGGGTTTCCAGCTCGGGACGGAGATCTTGGTGTAGTCGACCTTCCGGTAAGGCTCGTTTGAGGCACAAACATAGCACTCACCTTAACAGATGGAGAAAAACATATAGATTCAACAAACATAGATAGTATCTAGAACAACTAACAGTTCAGAGACTATATGACAGCAACTGTCAGGCTAGAGATTGTAATACATGACATGTAGAGTTGGAAGGACAAACTGAAGGTGACAGCAGATGTCAGATCCTTTCCTCTTCAGTCATCAAATCAAGTTTAAGATCCAAAGAAACCAGCAGGCCTCATTGTTTCATGTCTTACGAGATTATTGATCTGACAGGAGAATACTTCTGGACTGTAGATAAATACCAAATATATTGTTCTGTTTCCTCATTAGCTCTTATTCTTATCTTCTGTGTTCTCTGGATATTCTTAAACCCTCTAAGGAAAGACATGGTGCCTCTCCTCTCATAGCGTAGCAGCTTTAATGTCTAAGAAATCTATTGTTTCAGGGTTGAACCCCTGAAGCTGTGCTTCATGGCAGATTAATAGTAGGGTACATATAACAGGCTGACTACAGCAATTATGTGTGGCTTTGTTTGGTTGACCGAATAGCTATAATATTAACCACTGCCAGCAGAGCAAGTGGCACAGTGGTGGCCTTCCCAAAGAGGATTTAATGATGGCATGGGGTCCAACTGCAAGTGGCTATTAGATCAGTTCAAGGAAACAGTTAAAATAAGGGAATTCAAACCTGCAGTTGGTCTAGTTTGCTTTGGCAGTTCTAGTAATGGACTGCCTACCGAGCAAAAACTAGTTGAGAGGACATTGAAAATATGATGTGATTTACGGCCAAACGACGTCTACATTTCATTGAAAAGTGAAAGATGAAAAGGTTTAATTTTCAGATCATAGAAAACTGGGTTTGCAACGTCTTTTATTGGACTAAAGTGGGACAAAATGAGACCGTGCAAACATAGCCCAATTTTCAATAGCTATTTCTGGACTAAATCAAGACTATGACGGACCGACCGGATTGGCCTAAATACCAATGTCTAAATGACGTCTGGTGTTTGGTCGAGTAGAACAAATCCATGAAGAAGAAAGTCTGTAGGGGGGGTTCTGTCTGTACTTTGGTGTTCAAATGTCCTAGTGTACCTCTTCACAATTGCTTTGTCTTAGTACTGGAACTTTAACTTTGTTTTTCCTCTTATTCTTCTACTCAAATCAGCTGGTTCAAAGTCAAATTCTCTCCTGCTATTGATACGCCGACCTGGCAGGCACTCCCAAAGTCCTCCAGGGTCCAGACAAACTCTTCAGTGACTGGGATTATAATCTGGCCAGGGTACCAATCCAGGATCCATATCAATGATCTGCACCAGAAATCTGCGGTGATTAAGGCCCCGGCCCACACGTGAAGTCAAACGTAACACCTAAACGCCAATATTTTCCAGCACGCTTTGTCGTAAAGACGTGAGACGTAAAATAAATGTGATCGCCTCACACGAATGCATGAAAACGCGGGTAAATGTTCTGCCAGGCCTGTAAGTGGCGCTGTGGTGCCAAAGCAAAAATAGGCTTACTTTAAAATGTTGGGTAATGCGCGACTAATATTTATGTTACTGGTTGCCCTGGCGCCGGGCCCATTTTCGTGGTTCAGTCAAATTCAGGTGATGAACTATGTCGCCTCGATATTGCTCTGTTCTTCCTGGAGATATTCCAGAAGAAGAAGATTCTGTTGTAAGCCCCGACAGCAGGGTGAGTAGTATGTGCAGCGAGCAAACCATTCAACACAGTAACGGGCGCCATTGTTGTTGTGTGATACTGTGTCGCGATGCGTTGTTTAGAGGCTTATCGCTTATGACGCATGCAAGAAAAAAAAATGGGTTAGAGCTTGAAGATGGAACACCTAAAACGGGCGTTTCAAAAATCTTCCCACTCTGAAGGCTGAATAAAAAGATCGCTTACAGACCTCAAACGCCGCTTCTCAGTATGGATGAGAGGTATTGGTTTGGTGAAAAATGTGTGCGCTTAGGGCTAGGTTTGACCTGCGTGGTGGACGGGCCTAAAACCCTCCAAACATTTGGTATTAAAACATCCCAAAGGGGACCTTTACTCTACGTAAATAATATGAGGTATGTTGGCAAAATTCCTAAAAGATTTGAAAAAAAAAAAAAAAAAAACTGCAAATGCATCTGAAGGAGCACTAAAATACCACCTGAAATAAGCCACACAAAAAAAGCCAATATCAGTTATGTTGGCCGAATAAATGAAGAAAGCTGCAGGAGTTGCGCAACTTACATTCTAGAGTAAAACACATTTACATAAAAACTCCAAAACATCTGTAGCCAAAAATTACAAAAGAATTAACAGTTCAATCTGATCCGTTTATAGAAACAATATCAGACTATTAGGTTTGTAGAAATATTGCACCGTTCATCAGGTTCATCAAACTATTTTATAGGAGGAAAACTTTATCCGTAAACTCTATCTATACTTGCTTGCTTAGAAATAACAGAAAATGACATTCAAGATACCTAATTTAAAGCCGGCAAGTGCCAAGAGGCATTACTGTTTCAGTATCTTGTGTTATTAAACATTTTAATAGCAGACAGAATGAATTCAGAAGGCTGTGATCTACTCCTTTTACAAATAACCAGGTTAGGTTGGTGCTGCCGTCATTAATACACTAGAGACTAAGAAATTAGTTCAAGTCGTCAAGCCTCACTAAATAGCTCTGTTATGTCTCCACTGTTATAAACATATATGATAAGATGACAAGAACTAAACAGAAGAAAAACTAAGTCTGCAACCTGCGGCTCCAGAGCCAAAGGTGGCTTTTAAGGTCCCTCAGTTAGGCTACTGATTAAATGAGATAAACTATTATTGTCGTTGTATCAACCCTACAGTGAGTGACAGAACAATATAATTGGTCCTGAACCATGTGACACGAATAGAGAGAAAATATAAAAAAAAGTGCAGAGCAAAACTACAGAGCATCAAAGAAGCAATTATGAATCAGAAAAATAACATTTACACTAGTGTACAACTAATGTAAAGTAGTGAGGCATTAATTTCCCACTTTGGTAAAAACTGTAAAAACAGGAACAGACCAGATACTATGACTAGTAAAAACAGAGAGCGCATAAAGTTAGAGGTTGAACTAATAATGCTTTAGAAAGGGAGAATAGAGATAGAATAAAGCAGAGTGATGAAAAGGCCTCTCTATGTCCTCCAGCAGTCTAAGCCTATAGCAGCATAACTATAGGGATAGCTCAGGATAACCTGAGCCACTCTAACTATAGGCTTTTATCAAAAAGGAAAGTTTTTAAGACTTGTCTTATATTTAACTTAGATTTGATCTAGCTGCTAATGACATGGCCAAAAACAGGTCATTTGTGTGTGAAAACCCTTATTAAACTATTCTGGAGGGATAAGTGGGTGTGAACAAAAGCAAATTAAACTAAATATTTGCATATTTTGTTTGTTTGTAAATTACATTGTGACAGATCAGAGAAGAAAAAAAAGAAAAGAAAAAAAAAAAGTCTATGACCTCTGCACTCTGGCAGCACGGCCATCATGTTTTGGTCAAAAATGGTAAAGAAGGCAGGTTTTAAATATAAGGCTTATAATTTGAAGGGTTATGTTTAAAGGTTTTAATGACTAATATGGGATTGGGACATCCCTAGACCACAGTAATACAATAAAGGTTTTTGTCACAATTTTTTTGTGTTATCAACTCTATATTTTGAGTGTTCAAGATAAATGTATTTTTCTTTTATTTCTTCTTTATTATAAAATCTAAAAGTAAAGCATTTCATTTCACCAAAATGTATTTTCTACAGTAGGTTTGACAGTACTTCTTTTTTAAATGGTTGTTGAGCTTTTTTTGCAGATTTAACAGATTATTTTATTCATTATAATCAAAGGGATAAAGGGCCATTTTTTCGGTTACTATAAATTAAATCTAACCCAACATGGGGAAATATATGAATATCAGAAACCATACTTTTATGTTAGCTGATAGTAACTGGAGGACTGAAGAAAACCAGAATGATGAAAAAGGGATGAAATTAAAATGAGCTCAACAAAGCCTTACAGAAGAGTCTAACCAGTGGACTAAGACAGATTTATCTTCTAGAAACTTTCCTCCTCCTCCTCTCTGTATCTCCCTCTTATATTTCCGCCTCCAGACATTAAAAAAAGCACCTTTCCATATCAGAGTCCTCCTCCTCTCCCCAGGCTTTGTTCAGTGACCTTGTCTCTCCACATGCTGACTTTCACTTTGTGATTCAAACGAGCTGGACAGGCCTGCTCTCAGTTATTACGCAAACACCTGAGTGACTAAACACAAAAACACTCTCAGTGTTATTGTGTACTTTTATTACTTCAGTCTGTATTTTCATTATGTCTACTGTTGTCCCTTTCACCGCAGTTATTGGGATTTATATATATCCATGGATGCTGTTAATGAAGATAGGTTTCTCTTAATGGGGCTAATGTCTATTTGAAGGAAATGTATCTCAGTTTGACTGTTTCCTCCATCAATAATCCCTGGAACTTAACAGCTGGTTTGCTTTGTGTAGGTGAAATGTTAATTTATGTTATATATATATTAGGGATGCACGATATTGGGATTTTGGCCGATATCCTATATGCCGATTATATTTTAAAACTCATGTAGCCTATAACCGATACCGATTACCGATGTTAAAGCTGGACAAAAATAAGTAGTCATTGAAAATAGCAGTTTTGTTATCCATTTCTGACACTTTGAAAATAATATACTCAAATATATTTTCATATGCTGATATCAAATTCGTTTTTAAAAACTTTTACGCATCTATTTTACTTTCAAAATCTTGTGAAATTTCATCGTTCTGTTACAAACTCGTGATATTTTGGTACCTTGTGAGATTTTGTTAGTAAAATAGATCTATATATAAAATATGGGCAAAATTTCGAATTTACGGATTGTAGCATAAACGGCGCATATAGCAATATTTCATTAGTAAAAGAGACGATATGGTGTTTTAAACGGCAAATAGCATCGTCAGCATATGAAGATATTGTGATACGTGAATAAGGAATATTTTTCCTCAAGGTTTTTGAAGTTTTTAAGTTCCAAAAAGAAGTTTTTGAGGAAGAAGAAGAAGTAGTATTTTTTTTGACTTTAGAAACTCAGAAGCTATCAAATATCGGGTTAAATATCGGTGGGGTGGCCGTATGTCCGATATTCAGCGTTTTAAGGCCTATACAGGCTGATACCGAGAGGGGCCGATTATATTGTGCATCTGCATTATATATAAAAACACTATCAGAGTTGAATCAGATATCAGCACACCCTGCTTCTGCTCATTCTTAACAAAAAAAAAAAGAAAGAATTAATGAGAATCTTGACATTTGGATTATTCTGTAAATTCCCTTTTGTTTCTGCCCACTCATTTCATAAGAAAAGATGCAGGCATTTATCTATTTACCTCTTACATCATTGTGATTCACTACAGAAAAAGCGTTTGGTGTTACAGCAGCTCATGGTTCTTATCATCCATGAATACCAGAGAGCTGACAAAACGGTTCGTTTTGCAACTTTTTCCTCCATTAAATCCTCACTTTCTTACAGGAAAGCAGCGTAAGGTGGGAAGCAGCCAATCATTCATTCATGAGAAAAGTTGTAAATGATGAGTTTCCCACTGTGGACACTCAAAATTAAATCCGTCACGGTCCATCCTGTGTGTTAAGTGCTTCAGAGTGACGCATCTGTCTTTTAGAGCATCTCTGGTTGAAGGGCTTCCTGCCACTAATGTTCATTAGAGGATCTTAGAACCAGTCCAACATCAATATTGATGATAAACTGCTGATACTCCACTGCAGCTCAGTTTCTCTCTACATCACTTTATGCCAGAGAGGACGAGCAAACAGACTGGACATTAGAGACACTGGTAAATTACCCAGAAATATGATTTAATGGCTGCCTCAAAACTGAAAGAGGAGACCATTCCTGATGTTTACAGATTAATGTTGGATTTTTATGGTTTAGTTTGCTGCAAAAAAAACTAGAAATGTTTTTTTAAATGGAAATACTTGAAGATGGGGAAGATTTTGAAACAGCCAGTTTGAGGTCAGATGTGGAATAACTGACTGCATGCATGCGGTGTGAATGTTTTACGTCCCTTAGGAGGTTCTGTATTGATTAGGAAGTACTTCTTCCATGTTTGATGTACACAGATATAAATAATGCATAATGTGTTTCCAAAACAAATCCAGGTGAGGAGGAGAATGACAGCTGAAGGCTTTTAGACAATGGAGAGACCGCATGGACAGTTTAACTGAGGATTACAGTCACAAAAAAATGTTTCACAGATGTTTACATAGATGAAAAAGAAAAAAAAAACTGCAATCCAGAGATAAAACTTTATCAACTTCTTTATTGAATGAGGATTAAATGATAATCTTGCAGTTTTTTTCCAGTATTTATTTATTTTTTTTTTTACAAATTCTATTTTTTTGTTTCTTTTTTTCAGATTGACTTTCACAAACTTCATTATTTTTCAAATCACATTCTCTTCATTTCAATCTCAATACAAAAACTCACTCTTGACGCAACAAATATTGACCAATAAAGATTTTATTGCTAAAGTCCATACTGACCAATAGAAATGCGTCTTTGCTCCTCTGTCCAGAGGAAATTAAAGAGAATGGCTCAATCCAAATACCTCAAATTAGATCTCCTACCTCCTGTTTATGGCTACTAGCCCTTCACTTTTTCTGGGGTCAACAGTAACTCAACTAACCAGGGTTAGTATTTAGATTTTTGAATCCAAACAGGCCACAGCCTCAAGTGTATAATTATACACAGACGTCGTATTGGGTCTACAGTCTGTAAAAGACAAAGGATTGTGCGCGATTTTATAATTTCTAGCAGCAGCTAGAGACATGAAAAGGTCCCTATGCTAACTGCGGTGGCACTAGGATGCATAATGCTTCCTGGTCCTAGCTCCTTCCTAAGCACTATTCGGATAGCACTTATTGGCAACAGCGAACACGTTCCTGCCGTGGCTTTAGTGTCCTTTCAGATTTGAGGTATTCAGATTAAGCCAGTGTGATTTGTATGACGCAATTCATACAACTAAATCTGAAAAAAAGATATTTTAAGAAACAAAAAGACAAAAAAAAAAAACATGAAAAGTAAAAAAAATTTATTAGTTTGAGAGAAATTATGATAAAAAACCTTTTGCGGATTTTGTTGATTAAGACATTTTTCTGTTTTTTTCTGGATTTTTTTTTTCATTTGTTGTTTTCAAATTTCTATATACAAAAATGCTTTTTTTGTTTTTGTTTGCAATAATAATGGAACAAAATTCCCTCCAAAGAATACCGTCAGACTAATATTAATTCATGCAGTAATATGTCATCTAAAACCTCAGATTATGATTCTTCAGATATGCCTACCCGCTACATTGAGCATAACTTCCTACACTGACATTATTTGTCTGATTATGTTTTCATGGTCTGTCAACTTTGTTGGTTTCTTTCCTTATTTAAATTGTGTTTTTAATGCGAATAATATAATATCTAGATTTCTTATTTTCAGGGGGGGAATTATTTTTTTGGTTTTTAAGAGATACAATAGGAAATTTAAAGATTTTGCATTTCACCGACCAACCATAGGTGATAAAAAGAATACATGTATATATACACATGTATATATATAGTTTTAAAGCAGAGCATGACTTTCAGCAGATAACAGAAGCAATGAGGGTTTTACGGCAGTGTTGCTAGGATATTATCTTGATCTCTGTACATTTATACCAGGAAATGTTCAGGATTTTGGCATGTTGTAACTTTCCCCCATCAGTTAAGAGTCTATAGTCATAAACAAACAGGATATTTACAGATAATAAAGTTAGAAATCTCTGACATAAGATGCTTGAAATGTGGTGATACAATCTTCTGCTTTGCATTATGTTCAATTAAAACAGCATCCTGTCGCCTGTAATGTTGCTATGATGGAAAAATGTATAAGTCGTGTTAAATAGGATTCTTTAAGACAAATCTAAATTATCTATTTCAAACTTTGAAAACAGCCATTAAAATCAACAGACAGAAAATTAGCTTTTATATATTACTAGTCAAAGGCAAGTCATTTAGTTCTGGTTTGGTATCACCTTTCTATTTTTATATGAGTTAAACTGGATACTACTGATATCAAAATACTCTTCATTTATGGGGCAAAAGGGCTAAAATACAACATTCCTGCTTTTTTAAGAGTCTTTGTGGATGCTCAGTTTACAAAAATGACATAGTTCCGAATATTTAATTTGCTCTGTTCATGACAATAATCCCATTAGATGCTAAATCAGTTCTTTTAAAGTTCTGTTATTTTTTATGAGAGGCTGCTTTGACCTCCAGGTAGTTATTTCCTACCAGACTCTCTCAGTCCTACAGTCAGTTAGGGACTACTAGAGTAATCTGTCTGTTCATGAGCCATTACTCTGGATGTATTGCTTCTGGCATAGACAGCACATGTTACACTATGTTTGTGCAATGTTGCAGTTTTATGCACCATTATATTAACTCTATGCTACATATAAATTTGTTTTTACATGTTGTCAATCAATAGAAGCATAAAAATGAAAGAGATTGTCCTTATGAGGAAACAAATACAAGTGCAATAAAGATGTTAGAAAAACAGAGAATCTGCTGTTTTAAACAAGAGGGGTTCTTTTCAGCTGCTAAAATCAGTAAAATGTTTGCAGTGACCGATAATCTGTCACAGAGTTAACATGACTGTTTAAGATAAGATGAAAACATTTATTTGAAATTATTTTAAAGATGTGAGTCAAACTTATCCATTATGGAAAGTATACATTTTATGTTCTTGATGAGAGTAAAACTAAGTAGAAGATGCACTCAGCTTCGCTATATAAAGGGCGAATCACAGGACAGCTTACATGCAACATCTGGTAGGCTTTCAGATCTAAAGTGAAATGCATTTAGATTATGTTATCAAAACGAATATGGCCGTCTGAATGCACTCACACTCTCTTTGATGGCCACATATGAAGGTAATGACAGCGGCTGCACTGTAGCAAACTCTTCAGCTAGTGAAGTCCCTACAGGCTGTCCTACAACTTGCTAGAAGTCGCTAGATGACATCATCATCTAATTTGTAGTGTTAATTTGCATAATGCTGTTATCAGACCAAGGAGAGGAATATCAACATCGTCTCCACAGGAAGTGATTAAAAACACTCTAAATACAGTTAAAAATGTATGACTGAAGGTATATAATATTTTCAAGAACTCAAACTAAAACTACATAAACCTACGGAAGAGGATTAGGGCCACTGAAAAAAATAAAAAAAAATGTTACTGATTTTTAAATTTTATCTCAGGAAAAAAAAGTCAGAATTCTGACTTAAATTTCAGAATTCTGTCTTTTTTCTCAGAATTCTGACATTTTTCTCAGAATTTTGACTTTAATCTCTGAATTCTGACTGAATTCTGACAGCTAACAAACACCTTCTGCTCCTCCATTAATGAATTAGTATCACCAGGGACCCCTCAGGCATGTAAAAAGTCACCCAATTCCGTCATTTTCCACCAATGTGTCACTGACCCTCTCAAACAACTCACATCTTTGTCAGTGAAGCTGAGTGCTCCCATATCTCTTCCTTCATAGTACCCATCTACATCAAGATCAGAAATTCTGAGAATAAAGTCAGAATTCTGAGAAAAAAGTCAGAATTCTGAGAAAAAAATTTGAATTCTCAGAAAAAAGTCAGAATTCTGACTTTTTTCTCGTAATATACTGAAATACAATAAAAAAATCAATTAACTTTTTTTTTATTGGTTCAGTGGCCCTAATCCTCTTCCGTATAAATCAGTCTTCCTATATAATCAAATTCAACTGAAAAATCGTTAGCAGAGGCAAAGAGAGTGGAGGAGACTGTGTTTAAACAGTAAAAAAAAAACATTATAAAAAGAATTATATTTACATCCTGCTTTAAAGGGGATCAGTGGACACTTTGCGCATGTGTGACTCATTGTCATTCGGGATATAGAGAAAATAATCTTCTCTGTTGGGCCGCAGACCCAGTTTGCTGCTGAGTCTAACCACCTGTAAGTGTTTTGGAAGAAGGAGGGGCTCACAGCAGCCCTCGCTGCTCACTGAAGACGGTAAATTCAGAGCTATCTGTATTTTCGCTTGGTTTTCTAAGTCTCCAACACAACAGAAAAAAGGCCACTAGATCTGTCACTGGCTGCTTTTTTTTAAATTAAAATGCTAAATATAAGAATAAAGTTGCTAACGTGATCAGTGGGACATTGCTCCTCCCCAAATGCAGGACCAACAGACTGCTGAACTCCTTTGTTCCTCAAGCAATCAAGCTGTACAACTCCTCACTCGGTGGAAGGAGGAGGTGATAGGAAGAGGGGCAAGGGTCAGCCCCGCCCCTCCTTGGACGTGTCATGCCAAACATTACCTAATGTCACTCATGTGCAAGATTCTTCTCTCTCACCGTGCAATAACACATGCCAACTACTGTGTAACCTGTGTAATTTTTTACTTATTTATAAGGTCAGTACTTTTCTGAAGTTCAAGTGCAATAACCTTAATCAACTACTAAGTAGTCTTCCTTTAGCTCTCTACTGTGCAGATATTTTTATATCTAAGGGAAACATATTCCAGGACATTACAACTTTTTTCTTTTCTGATTGTTTTTTTATACTATATACACTCTTTTTATATTGTCTGTAGTATTTTTTATCTTTAATGGCGTTTTGCTCTTTGTACTTTATATAAGCTAGTGGAACCAGAATTTCCCTGACAGAGTAATACCAAGTTATAAATAAAGTTGAGTCTACGTCTAACTTGTCAACGGTGGCTAGCTGAGAAGCTACAGATGAAATGGAATCATAAAGAAATGTCGAAAATGTTATTAAAATCACTTGATATTTTCATTGTAATCGCAAGCATTGATCACTCCTCACAAAATAATAAAACCAACCAGTTTATCTGACCTTAGGCTTAGTATAAACAGCAGTGGCTTCTCAGTAGGGGTTGCTATAGTGCCGCCCCATCAAATTGCAGGTAAATAGGATAGACAAGGTCATAATAAAATAAAAAAATAAATAAATTATACAAAAAGATATTAATTTATCTGTTCACCCATAAATATTAATTTATATTTCTTTGTTTATTTGGGGATTCGAATTTTGTATTTTTCGCTTACTTAAAGCAATTCTCATAATTAGTGTTGCACTGATACCGATACCAGTATCGGGCGTTCTAAAATGCTCTAAAATGGTGGTATCGGTATGGGAGAGTACCAACAAATAGGGCGCCGATACCAATTTGAGAGCCAAAAGTTTCTTCAACTATTGTCACCCATTCCAGGTAGAAAATAAAAAGTTCTCCTGGATTCACTTTGTATTAGTCTTCTTCCTGCTTCATAAAGGTAGGCAGCAGCTTGACAAAGCCATGATGGCAATTATTTTATATCCGAGTAGTATGCAGTTCTTCATTTATATGCACATACATCAATTTCAAACAGATGGTATCGATATGATATCGGCCAATACTGCACAGCCAGGTATCGGGTATCAGTATCGGGGCCAAAAAATGGCATAAAATATTCCAAACTTTTGATTTTTCAGCATTCTTGTCATATTTCTTAGTTTATTTTGGGATTCGATTTTGTGTTTTTTGCTTCCTTAATCCAATATTCATAATAGAAGTAATGAACATGAGCTGGGAGCCACAAATTGAGATATTTTAATCATTCCTAGGAGTTTATGAGACAACTAAGGGCTTTGTCATTCCCCTACTGGCTTTGGCCGGAAAACTGTACTTGTAACGTTCTGCACCACTGACCACTGTTCTTGCTCTAATGGTAAGAAAAACAGCTTTACTGCAGCGTAATGTAAGGCCATTGGAATCCCTTCATTCGCTTCTGACAGGCGATTATAGAATAATGGGAATTTGGAGGTTTATGTGTTGGAGCCGTCAAAAAAGGCCACCGTACAGTAGTTTACAACAGTGCTATATTCAAATGTTGGGGAAACGCCACCCAACAGTTCGTATTGATTGAAAGATTCTTACCAAGGTGCAGAAAACTTGGCTAATGTGCACTTTTTGTCATTCTTTATCCAATCATATTTATCTCTATCTGTTTATCAAAGTCACTCCTGGCAGCTCTGATCAGAGCTCAGAGACACAGGCATAAATGGAAGAGTCGGATAATAAGAAGACAGAAAAAAAATGGCTTAAAACTCCACAACCTCCTATTTCCAATAATAGGAAACCTAATTTTAAACCAAGAGGTGGTTACCTTCCACAAGCTCATCCATACTGGTGATCTTCTTGCTGCCATCTAGGGTGTAGATTGTACGAACTCCTTGCGGCAGATGAAGGTTGTCTGACAATGATCGGGTGAGCTCCATCAGCAGAGCGTCGTACGACCGGAACCTGTCGCTAGAAACGGCGTACACCAGGCCCTTAAAGTACCGGTCCCCGTTGCGAAAGAACCGGACCTTCTTGGCTCGCTTCTCCGAGGTGAGGGCCTGCAGTGTCCGGGTCCTGTAGTAGCTACAGTTGGCGCTGTGGGCAGGACTGGGAACCAGGCTGCTGCCTCTGGAACTGGGGCCGGATCCCCCACCGCTGGCGGTGGAGTCATCTCTTTTAGGTCGGGTAGAGCGTCCCCGGCGGACCTTGTTCCGTTCGTCGAAATGCTCCAACTCAAGGGTCTTACTCAGAGACATGATGAAGGAGCTTCCAGTCGCACTGAGAGTTAATCCAATCAGAGAGCCATATTTAAATGAAAGAAAGAAGATACTTAGGTCCTCAAAATGTATCAGGAAGAACACATTCCAGTTACAATAAAGAGTCTATAATTTTGGTCTATAGAATTCTTATGTAGTTTAGAGTAGATCTACAGTTCCTCTACTAAATAGGGACAATTAGACCTTAAAGCGTCCCTTACTTTACTATATCTTGTTGCTAATTCAAGGTAGATTCAGATTTGTAGAAGAATACTAAGACCTGTAAGCATTTCAGACCTTCTATAGTAATCCTCTGCTTTATAATTTAGCCCTGTCCCTGAGGCTACTACACTGCAGTGACCCCACCACAACCTCACTTGTCTGGTTTTTCGAAGGCAGACCAAGGGAAACAAGTCCAGCTTTAAACCCAAATCAATAAACCATTATCCCTGTGATCCGGTCCATTTTGGGGATTTTTGTTCCAGGCAACAGTTTAATCCTCCACAGTCATCAGCAGTACATCCATCCCTGAAAATACAAAACCCCAAAAAAATAAAAAATAAAAACAATCACATGGTTGGTACTGACAAGGCAGACCTACAGGATTCAGATGTGACACAAGGGGAACAGTCAGCCTTCCTTCATGCAGGAATTATATCTAAATCAGTCAGTGAGGGATGCAGACGTGCCAGATTTGCATCCAGCTAATTGCACAACATGGTATTTGATCTTTTTGTGGGTTTTTTAAGAGTAATGGTGCAAAAGAGGTTTTGCCAGACACGTTTTAGAAGGGCATTCTGCAGAGCCTGTGGGGAAAACCATTCAAATGTAGATGATCTGCATAAGAAGAAATGCTGACATGATTATAAAACCTGAGCAGTTTGTCTCTCTCTCTTCATCACATTGACTTTATCCATCAATCCGCCCTGCTGCTGCTGCTGCTAAGCTCTGCTCACATTGACAGACACAGAGGGAGGTACCTACCAATAATGCCGGGTAACCGGTTTGTTGCTAAGGAGGAATTCTCCTCTTCCTCCCCCTCCTCTCTCTCCTCTCACCCCCGCCGCGTTCCGGACAGTACCGGCGGATCCAAATGGGGCGAACCGCTATGGCCGAGCCTAACCGCAGCGGGCCTGTGCGTTAACCCGGGCTGCGGGGAAGCGGTGGCGGCCGGTTTCACCTGCGGAGGAAGGGGATGCGCGGCGAGAGGCGGGCGGACAGCAGCAGCGGAGACACCGGCTGGATTCACCCCGCCCTCCCCGTCCTCTCCTGGGCTGAACGGGAACAAACGTCCCTCCTCCCTCTCTCTCTCCGCTCCATTGTCTACCTCTCTCTACCGCCTCTCGCATTTATGTCCTTTTTCCGATTCTTATTTCAAATAATGTTTTATTTAAAGGTATATATATATATTTTTAAGATAGTATATATATATATATATATATATATATATATATATATATATATATATATATATATATATATATATATATATATATATATATATATATTTTAAATAAACACATTATTTAAAAAAAAATCAAAAGTATAAAAAATATTTTTTAACCAAACTTAAAACAATAACAAAAAAAAAAAAAAACCTCAGTCATATACGTCACATTAAACTTGACTGACTTTTATACAATAGAATAAAATAACATTTGTTTTAAATAAAAGACAAAAGGAGAAAGTGACGGTTTAGTATAACAGCTCCCCCTGCTGGCCATTACTCGGCACAGCACTGATGATGGGTCTGTGATACAGCCGCCGGCTGGAGACAAGATTCAGCTCAATTACCTTGAAATAAAAACCTGATTATCATTCAAATTGGATGAAATGCATATTTAATTGTAAGTAATCTATTCCAGCTGTAGGATCAAAGGAATTTTTTTGGTTTACAAAGAAATTTAATATAAGAAAAAAAAATTATAATTCTACAAACTGAACCGTTTTTCTAATATTTTTTTATTTAAACCCTTAAGAAATAGAATAACATTAGATTTAATAACACAATCATGTAATCTTTTGATGTTTATCTAATGAACAATGATAAAATAATAACTATTGATTACATTATAATTAGTAAATTTAATAATAATTTATTATATTTTTATTTGGAGCTTATATTGTCTAAACAATGAGGTAAAAAAATGCGGCTCTCTATGTATTACATCTTTGCTTCTATTACATATTTTTTCTATCAGGATAATTAAAGTATATTTTTTTTCTTGTAAATTCCCTTTTTATTTTCTTGTAAATATGAGACCCATCCTTTATCTAAAAGGGGATAAAAATGTTAAATATTAATGAAATAAATTTTTTTTAAAGATATTCTGTAACTTTAATGTTCTATCTTTGTCAAACGGGGACAGTATGACATTTAAACCCGTATTACCTAATGTTCTGTCTATGATGTTATGTTTAAAAGATTGAACTGATATAAAGATGTGATGTTCAAAGACTTTTTATCGTTCTTTTACATCAGTTGTTTAAGATTCTTCTAAAATGCATCATTGCAAAGTTTGGAAAAGTACTATGTATCACAGAAAACAACAAAAATAAGTCTTCACATAAAAACTATTCCAATTAATTAAGCTGACTATAATTAATTAAGAAATATAGAGATTTTGATGCAGATGTTTCTGGATGAAAATTCACCTTTTATATTGTTGGCCTTGATTTCTTTAACTAGAGTAATAACACCTAAAACTCAACCTGATAGAGTGTTTAAAATTAATCTTATAACTATTGGCAATCCAACAATATAACTGTATAAAACAAATGTGTTGTTGTTGGTTTTTTTTATATATAAAAGATACAATTTCCAGCAAAGTATATTTTATTAGTTTAGAAAATAGAAATAAAAGGCATCAGTGATGGACAGCTGTACATAATTTTGCTATATTAAAAAGGGTGGTTGTAGGTTTTATTAATTTTTTCATATTATTTTAATGAGTGTTCTTATTAATCAGTCTAATTTACCAATCAGATCTCAGCTACAGCTGCTCGCTGTGTTTAACACTGTATCTGGATCACACCTGCTTCTTTTGTCTCATTTATGCTTTTTTTCTGAGTACTTTTTTTCTTTGTTTGGTTACCCTACTGGATGGAGGCCTGTAGGCCCCACCCTGATCTGAGGATTTGGGGAGAGGTGGGGGGGTTGACAGCTGGGACCCGAGACAGACAGAAGGGACACACCCTTCACTGTCAGCCAAAGCACTGAACCATTCATGACAAGGTGAACAATAATGATGTTCTTCTACAGCAGAAAGAAAACCTTATCATTTAAACAAACCAGCCATCAGGTTTATCTTTAGTCTGGGTCTAACTGGTATGTATTCACACCTTTTAAAGACCAGTTAATTTCTTATGATGTTAATTTTCAGAAACAGCAGCATTAGAGAAAATAATCCTGGAAACAGAATGGATTTACTGTACTGTTGTGATATAAATAAAACCTTTTTCTGGCAATCCTAAAAACATTTTGCTCATTTTGCAAATAATTTCCTTATAATTACCCTTATTGTTTATTTACCAAAGGGGACGTCTTAAAGCAGATATTTTAGATATCTCAAATTGTAACTTAATCATTTCTGCAGCATTAAAAGCTTTTGAGTATAACTTTTGATGCATTTCAAACCAAAACAAGTAATTTAAAAGTCAATCAGTTTAGCTTCTTTTTCAACTTGACCTTTATTTTGTTTCCAGACAACAATGCACTGTTTGCCTCTAGGCCATAATCAAGTAATCCAATGCATTTTTGTTTGCTTTTATTGTCTCCTTACTAATTTTAAAGACATTTTTAATGTAATAAGGCCATAATTATATCTCATAATGCAATGCAAAATAACATTTTCAGAAGATCTTAAAAAATGCTTTTTACATGCTTTACATCAAGTGTGAATATTTTCCTCTGGCTGATCCACTTGATCCCAATAAAATGTGACAGATTAAGACTAAGAAAGCCAAACTACTCAGAGCTGCCCCCTGCTGGTAATAGATATGTATTGACTGTATATGTGCCTATACCAGACATGGGCATACTACGGCCCCCGGCCGTATACGGCCCGTTAGGCTTTTTAATCCGGCCCGCCGAACCTGTCCAAATTACCCTATTTTCACGACTGTAAGGCGCACATAAACGTCTTTTTTTTTTTTTTTCCTCAAAATGTGCGGTGCGCCCTATGTGTGTTGCAACTGCGACTTTTGAGACCACCATGTAGAACTCCTCATCTCCTCATTGAGGAGATGATGACAGCGTGGCTGAGGGAGGTGAATGTAAGGAGACCAGGTGTTTTTTCCCACTCATCACCATCTCTGGTAATCTGTGACTCCATGTGTGCCCATCTCACAGCTGATGCTGAAAACATGGTGAAACAAATTAACGCTGTGCTCGCTGTTATTCAACCGCCGACATCGGTAAACGCCAGCTTCGAGCGCGCCCGCCAACGCTGCTGCTGCTCGAGATGGAAAAATTTAAGTTTTGCTGCTGGAAGCGCCGCATCAACCAATCAGAGAAGCTGATCTGGGAGCTGACAGCGGAGGCAGGTGTATGAGAGGAGACCAGGTGGTTTTTTCCACGCATCACCATCGCTGTTAATCTGTGACTGAATGAACGCTGTGCTTGCCATTATCCCGGGAGGTCTGACAAAAGGAACTTCAACCGCCGACATCGTGTGTGAAGAGGTCTTGTGCGAAATTCTGTTTCCCCTGCGTGAAAATCTGTTCCCCCTGTTTTGGGAGCGCGCATTGCAGCCAGAGAGGTGGATCTGACCATTCTCAAGGCGCTCTTGATCATTTTTCGGTAAAAACAGCTCATATAATCATCTCAACTTTGTAACATCCATTTTAATCGGTTGCTCTTTTTAAGAAATTGTAAAATAAATACATTAAGGAGGTCCTCTTACGCTGTTTTGTGTTTTTTTAAACGCCAAGAGAATCGGTATTTCTCCAACTTTTGTCCCTTCAGCCTGACAGAAATAAACGTCAGTCACCGAACACAACAACACGTAGTGTATTTTTAATTTTTCATTGCTGATATAAGAGGATGGAAACTGGCTGATAGCAGGGCACACAAAATAAGACGTCCTGCGAAGATGAGAGTAGAATTTCTGGTTAATCACCTTCTAATGTAAAATATGACAGATTACTGGATTAAGGACATTTATAGTATACCACATCACACATATCAATTTTAGAGAAATTGGAAACAGTTGCTCTTTATTTCCCAAAGATATGGGAGGAGGAGAGGAGAGAATGGATGTTTCAGCTTACTGAAATATTCTGTTCCCCCTCCATAACAGGGGAAGAAATTAATTTACCTGCAAGTCTTTAACTGTGCTTATTCCTCTCACCACCGAGAACAAATCCTGTGGATTTGGTCATATTTACTCTTTATTTGCAAAAATTAAAGGGGGGGAACCATATATTTCAGCTGCCTGAAATAATCTGTTCCCTCTCCATAGGGGGAACCTGGGCCGGTCTCTTCCCTCTTCACCGCTGTGGCTGGCAGGTGTTTTTTCATCTAAATAATCTAAATCTTGCAGCTATATTTGATGTGATCAGTGGGAATAAAGTAGTTTTAATATGTTTTAAGTGAGAAAGTCCACCTGAAAACTTAATAATTGCAGTCAGTTCATCCAGATTATCATCATGCCTATACTATGTCTGTCGGAGGCGCTCAGACCCCCACATACCAGCGGTGCACCAACAGTAGAAATCCCTCTAGGCTGGGTAGCCTCCGGGCTGGCAGGTGTTTTTCATCTAAATAATTTAAACTGCAGGCACCAGGATACCGGCAATAAAAGCGAACATATTCCGCTGGCAGGTTTCAGGATTTTAAGTTAATTTAGGAGTCATCACAGCGCTCTGTGTCATCAGCAACGTGTCTGTCTCAAGGCCAGCACGTAGGTTTGATTAATACTTTGTAATAAATAAAAATGAATAAAGCACAATCATACTCAGTTTTGCTCCCGCTCTATTTTTAAATACGCAGTAGAGGTATCTAAAGGTAGTAGAGGACATGTACCTGTATATAAAGAAAACCCTATAATCCGGTGCGCCTTATGTGTGTGTTAAATACAGAAATGGGACACATAACTGAGACCGGCGCCTTTTAGTACGGTGCTCTTTATGGTCGTGGAAAATTGTCTGTTTTTATACATTTCAATCCCCAGGTTTAATTAATGACATTGCTTGTCCAAATGCTCCTGGCCCGCCCTTCTGTCAAATTTTAGAACCCATTCTGGCCCGCAAGTCAAAAAAGTTTGCCCACCCCTGGCCTATACAATACAATGGAGATTTCTGCCTTCATTTAACTGCTATCCATGACAAATGAAAGTCAGAAATAATAATGCTATTCATGAAAATGCTAAAAATAAAAAATAAAATACAGGATGAAAGAAAATGAAAAAACATATCAAATGATGAAACATACATTTTATTTTATTTTTTCATATTTATTATCAAAACTTTAAAACACAAATGGTAAATTATAAAAACACAAATGGGATTCCAAAAAAAAACACAGAGCACTAATAAAGCTGTTTAAAAATAACTTTTACAATCTTTTATTCCCTGAAAAATGCCTCCTCTCCAAGGCTAGGCTAACAGATGTTTATATAGAAAATAAAAACCAACAATGGAGAAAATAATCAACACAAACCAGCACCTCAGAGTCTTTGTAAAGCTGCCTTTTATTGCTCATACAGCAGTCAGAGAAGATGCATGATACGGAGTCAAATGTGTTGAAAGAAGACCCCCAACCGTCCCTTTAGGTTCGATTGATTTCAGGAGCGCTCAGTAATATTAAGCACCACAGAGTTAAACACACTGGTTGACATTATTTGATCAGATTTAGCACCAATTATCTTTCACAAAATAACACCAGTTGGTTTTGAACACATTTGAACACACAAAAAAAACACATTAAAATGTGTTAAAAGCACCTTGTTACATTATAAAACAAACCATACAGAGAAAAATAACATTTGATCCTCTGTGACTGATTTCTGCCCTACTTGTTAATTTTCAATACAGTCCTGAAGTTAGATGTAAAACAGAGATGCTGTATGACACAAATGTTATAATAAAAAAAACCCTCACTAAAAATAATGTTAATAAGTCTCCATTTTGTTTTGTGCAAATAATTGTTTGTTTCATAGATGCTTTGTAAAACAATCAGTCTGAAGAAATGTTGCTGAATTTGTGAGATCAGCTTCAATGTAAATTATAATTTCTTTAATGAGACTCGTATGTATAAATGCTCTAATTCGCTTCACATCAATAAAACACATAGTGAGAATTTCAGATCAAATGACATCATTTGCACTAACAGAAGCATGTTGCATAGAAATACTGTGATCATAATCCCCAAAATGTCCAGAGCTGCCATTTTCAGTGCTAAACAATTAAAAAACAGCTGCTTGGACCTTAATTGTTTTTCTAAAATTTAGTGATAAATATCTGGAGAGTTTTTTTTTTCTTAGCTGTATGGCTTCATCCATTCAATTCAACAAAAAAACAAAACAAAAGGTAAAGCAAAAATCACACAGACACCAACAAGATACTTAAATCTAACTGAACCAAGCATTTTCTCAAAAATCTTTAACAGCTAAAAGCAATAACCTTAATATATGAAAATGGAAGCACTCCTTTAAGTTGAAATATAGATTTAATCTGACAAACATGCAGCATTTGTGTATTAATGCTTTCATATAGGAGAGATGTTTGCTGCATTTTGCAACATGTTAGATGTAGATTACCAAATTCTGAAAAATGATATTGCAGCTTCTGTTGAACTGGTTGCTGTTAAACATGTTAACCATACAACCTCTACATCTGCTGATCTCAAATAATTACTCTTCAATACTGTCAGATGATGCAGGAGCTGCCTGTAGCTCCACTGCATCAACAAAGTCACCATTTAGACCCTCTGGAGTCAGTTCTAGATGCTTCAATTTAATTTAAATGTAATAGTTTCCACAAAGCTGCATGAGCGCCAATTTACATCCAAACTGAACTACTTGCAATACTTCAAAAACCAGAAAAATGTTAAAAGCAAACCAAAACATGTACCCACCTGCTACCTTAATATGTATCCCCACTGCCAACACTGCACACCTAAAAACCAAGCCCACCTCCCACCAATAAACCCAACTCCACTGAACTACATGCATAATTAAGTTGTCTTTTAGAAAAGAAAAGAAAACAAAAAGTCTAACTGAATTTTCATTAGTTTTGATACATTTCATTCAGGCTTATAGGCTAAGTATGTAATTCGAAATTAAGATTAAAAGCAATTCAAGGTGCAGTAACACTGAGAAGCAGTTTCAAATAATAGTAAACTTCTGAATTAAAAACCAAATCTTTTTCAAATGATCGCCCTGATAATTGAGAACACGCACATGCATATGTAAAGTGGCCCATTTAGTTTAATTTAGATGACAAAATACGGCGGATGACAGGATGTTAAGTTCCACTGCAGGATAAAGAGGCTCACTGAAAGCTCCTTTGAAAGTATACAGATGGATCAAACTGTCAGAGGAAACTCTGTAGAAAGACAAAGTACCATCAGGCCAGTCAAGATACACCCCCAACCGACTGGTGCGCCATCCAAGGGAAGGCACGTCTAGTCTGTGGCTGTGGTGCAAAACATGGAAACCATCATAGGAACAAACCAAACACCAGGAATCCTTATCATGCCCCATCCTGAAATCCCGCATCTTCTTCTTTAACGCGTCCTCATGTGTGACCCCAATGCTTAAAGATCCAGAGACCTCCACCTCCCAGTAATGGCGCCCTGTTAGCGCCTGATTACAAAGCACCTGTTGGTGACGATCAGAGTGTTCTATGGGATGAAGATGAGGCGGATCATCCTCCAACCAAGTCACCTTTCTGTTTCCCTCTGACAGAACCAGGTTCTGGTGGGCTGCATCAGAGCTAAAAGTGAGTTCACAGGCATCTGGGAAAAAAAATATTATTAAAACACAAACTTATAGAAGAAATAAAAATAGTAGAATGTTCATTATGGTCATAATAGAATATATTTTTGTACAGAGATTACATACATTTTTTAAAGCCAGCCTTTAATCTGTGAGTCCCAGCATAGTGAAGGCTGTAAAGGTAGAGAGTAACACATTAAATGGATTTACAGCCAGTTTGAGTTTTTAGTTAAAGTGTTTTCTGACTGATAATTACTTGAGCTTGCTGAGTTTGTACTGTGGATCATCCTTCAGCTCAGACAGCAGCTTAGCTCCAGAATCTCCTGGATGGTTGTAGCTCAGGTCCAGCTCCATCAGGTGGGAGGGGTTGGACCGAAGAGCCAGGACCAGATGTTTGCAGCCATTTTCTGTGACCAAACAACCAGACAGCCTAAAAAAAGTGCATGAAGATGAAAACATTGTCTGGTTTCAGAAGAGTATAAACACAGCCATCATGTCCCATTGTAATTTAAGACTGTTGAAGACATATTCTTTTTCTTACAACATGTAATTAATGACAAAATAATTAAGCACCAAAAATAAGTGAGATACAAATAATAAAACTGCATGTATTGAAAGGTTACGAGTCTACGGAGCAAAGATTACAATATCTGATGAAATGGTTGGTGAACTCAGTTTTGTGGGTTGTTTTTGTGTTTCCTTTTCTCCTCCACCAGGTGGTGCCCCGTCCTCTTTGGGCCTCCCTGCACACCTGCAGCTCTTTGGACCACTACCTGAGGACTCTTAAGCTGCTGGCTGCCACTACCTCTACGCCAGAGTGTTTGCCAGTTTGGGGTACTCCTAGCCAAGCTGAGTTTTGCTGAGTCAAACTGAGTTTTGTCTACCTGAGTTTTAATCTTGTTGTTTTTGTCATCCTGCAAAACTGGATGTTTTGGACCTTCTCCTCCCTGGAAGGATTCTCTGAGCTCCAAACTGAGCTTTTGAGGATTTCTGCGACTTGTGGTTTGGATCTACTTTTGCCCCAAGGATTGTTTTGGGCTGTCTCTCTGAGCCGGGGATTCATCTTCACAAGTACCGTTCAAGTACCGCAGGAAAATTAAGTGGCAGTCAGCTCCTCCGTTCCTCAAGGAAAAACTGCATCTGGGTAAACCCGCGTCCGCCCTCCAATGAGCAAGTCATTCAGAACAACAATTGGATTCCAACAAGAGACAGCTTTTTCCTGGAAACGTGAGTCCTGTTGCCTTAATTCCCTTCTTTTAATCAAGAAACACAAATTTCCCATTGAGCCTGAACTAACCGCAGAATCTTCCCCTTCACTTTTCAGTCCCGTTCGACAGTGTTCAGAGCAGCACTGGACTCTCTCTACTGCTCTTAATAAAACCTGTTAAACCTTTTCCTGGTCTCTCTGTTTGGTCTTCTGCATTTGGGTCAGAGCTCTAGATAAAAATCATGACACTCTGCAGTATAGGCACACTGAGGATTCAGGGTAAGCTTAGTATGGATATTCTGTTGGCATGGATACCAGTTTTAACTTGATTGGTTTATTTTCTCTATCCTTCTGCTTCAGAAAGTGGCTGTCAACATACTGTACATCAGGTCTGCTTTGGACTAGAATCAAACACAAAGGTGTTCTCAAACATCTTTGACTGAGAGAAGATGGGGTGACCTCTTTACCACAATGCAGGAAGTCAACAGATACAATATATTGCCAATAGTCATTGTCCAAATGACTTAAGATCGGGTGTTTCAGTCACTTCTATGGCAACATGTCTATAAAATCAAACGCCTAGACATGTAGACTTTTTCTACAAACATTTGTGAAAGAACAGGTCATTTGCAGGAGTTCAGCGAATACCAGCCTGGTTCTGTGATAGGATCCTGCTTTTTAAAGACCCCCTAATCTGGGGTAATAAAATAACGTTTTTTGATGTTTTCTTTTCTTTTTGCTGCTTGTTCTCGCCACATCTGTGCAGAGCTCTTTTTTCTTGCACTGTGTCTGAAAACAGCTGTGCCATTGATCAGGATATGGAGACGGACTGTTAAGTATGAAAATAAGGTGAACACCATTGGTTCTTGGCACTCTGTTTTTAACGTGTGATATTCAAGATCTAAATAGTTCAAGTAAAACATTATCATTTCACTTTACATTTGTTACCTTAGTATCTCCAGTTTGCAGGACTTACTGGAGAGCCCATGACAAAGCTGCTCCACTCCTGAATCCCTCAGGTCATTGTTGCTCAAGTCGAGATCACGCAGAGCTGAGTAGGAGAAGCTAAGAGCATTGGCCAGGTGTTCCATCCAATGGGCTGTTACTTTGCAATTTGCAAGCCTGAGGAAAGGTGTTACAAGATGATTAGTATCAGTATTGATACTGCTAATATCACAGCCTATCTTAAGGTTACATGGGAGAAATAAGACATGTTATTTTACTTGAGAACCACTTTGGTTTCTCATCTCAAGGCTTCATTAAATGGTTTGTTAAAAACTTTCTCAGTAGTAGATAGTATGCATTTGGATCAGACTTGCTGAATCAAAGAAATGTCTAAAAATGTAGGACTTGAGTCCCTGAGGCTCAGTGTTGAGCAAATTTACAACAAACCCAGAATTATACCCACTGACATTTGAGGAATATTGTAAACAACATTAAGACAAGAGATGGGCTTACACTGCTTTTTTTGCTGCTCGTCACAGCTGGTATCAATCTCCTTCTACCATCATCTGATGCTTTGTAGCTCTTTAGATCTAGTAATTCCAGATCATTCTTGGACACCTGCAGCATGTAGGCCAAAGCGGAGCAGTGCAAAGGAGCCAGTTCCATGTCTGAATGGTCAGAGAGTTGAAGATATTCCTGAATCTCATCTTTGACCCTGTGATCTCTCATTTCAATCATGGTCTGGAAGATGTTGATACAGCTGTCTGGAGAGAGAGTTTTTCTTCGAATAGATCTCAGGTAAGTTAGGATTTTCTTGTCAATGTCATCCCATTGGTCAAGTGGAGTCAACAGACCCTGGAGGAATCTCTGGTTGGGTTCAACCATTAGGCCAAGTAGAAATCGCAGGAAAAAGTCTAAGTGGCCGTTCTTCTTCTCCAGAACTTTGTCAACGGTCATCTTCAATAAATCAAGTACAGATGGGTCTTTTTCCTCTATGGAAAGGAAATCCTTAAGTTCATTGTTTTTCTTGTTTTTCAAACACTCATAGACATGTAGAGCGGCAAAGAACTCTTGAAGAGTAAGATGGACAAAGAAAAAGACCTTTCTCTGGGAGAAGACTTCCTCTTCCCGGAGAACAGTGTTGCATAAACCGGAGTAGATCGATGCTTCTGCAATGTCAATGCCACAGTCTTCCAGGTCTTCCTCATAGAAGATGAGTTTGTTTTCTAAAAGCTGGACAAATGCAAGCTTTCCAAGTTTCAGAAGGAACTCTCTATGAGTCTTTAGGAGCTTCTCTCTGTTTTTCTCTGGGTTCTGATCATATTTTCTGCTTCTACGTTTTGTCTGTGCAAACACAAAATGTGACATCAACTCTGTCAGAGTTTGGGGAACTTGTGTTTCTTCATTTTTGCCAAAGAGTTCTTCAAATAAGACAGCGGTAATCCAACAGAATACTGGGATCTGGCACATGATGTCAAGGTTTTGTGACGACTGAATATATGATGTTATTCTGTTAGCGACAGAATTATCCCTAAATCTCCTTTGAAAATATTCACCTTTCTGAGCATCAGTGAATCCTCTTATCTCTGTCACCATGTCAATGTACTCTGCAGGGATCTGACTGGCTGCTGCTGGACGGGAAGTTATCCAGACGTTTGCATCAGGAAGGAGGTTACCCTTGATGAGGTTTACAAGAAGGTTACCTACAGATGTGATATCCCTTAGAGAAGTTACTTTGGTTGAGGAACCAAAGCCCAGCTGGTGTTTGATCTCATCTAGACCATCGAGGATCACTATAACCTTTGCTTTGGCATATTCTTGATGATCTTTTAATGGTTGTAGTTCTGGGTGAGACTCAGTCAGCAGCTCATGGAGGCTTTTTTCTCCTGTAATCAAGTTCAATTCTTTGAAGGCAAGGCAGAGAATAAAATCAGTCTCTTGGTTTGCTTCCCCTTCAGCCCAGTCAAGGATAAACTTTTGGACTGCAAATGATTTTCCAATACCAGCAACTCCCTTTGTAAGGACTGTTCTGTGTGGTTTCTGTTGTTCAGGCATCAGTTTGAAGATCTCATTAAGATTGACTGAACAATCAGATGAAGGTTGTTCTCTCCGAGCATGTTTGAGCCGTTTGTATTCATGTTCTTCATTTTGTTTATCATTCTCTCCTGTGGTGATGAACAGTGTTGTGTAGATGCTTTTAAGGGGATTGCGTTGATCACCGTTGCCTTCTGATGTTAATGTGAATTTATTTTTCAATGCATTTTGGAGATTTCTCTTTGCTTCCAAAATGACATTGTTTCCTGAAATCAAATGCAGATCACATGAGTTTTAAACAAAGGAAAAAATGTCCTAAAATACAACCGCTGGTGAATATTCCCAGTCATCCAGGTCATAGCCATTCCAAAAAAAAAAAAAATATCCACAGGACTTTTTTCCCCCCAAGTTTAAGGATGTTTTGCCTCCCATCCAGGAAGCTTTTTCGATTCAAAATGTCTGGATTAGCGCTGAGTTATAAGCGTAGACCAAAAACAAAGCCTTGATATAGCTTAGAAAACATGCAAATTGAATTTGAAGAATAGGTCCGCCCCTTATGAATGAGGAGTCGTTGAGGTCTTTGTTAGCCTGCAATACCCCATACTGGCCTGTGCCTCTGAAAAGGGGGGAGTCGTTAGCGGCATTTTTTGCCTGGCTGACCAGGCGAGATGTCTTAGTTCTCTGCATGGCAATGAGGATTATGATGGCTGGAAGGAATAAACTCCATCGCTGTGTCGTAGGTTTTTGAGAGCTGAAACCTGAGTCCACCCCCTCTGTGTAAGGTTCAATTAGAAAAGCTTCCTGGATGGGAAGCGAAACATCTTCAGACTTGGAAAACAAAGTCCAGTGGTTTGGGGGGTTTTTTTGTACTTTTTTTTTTTTGGAATGACTAAAATACAACCGTTTCAGGAAAGCAATTAACTTTCAACTAAGCCCAAAGCCCGCTTAAGGATACACATTAAGTGAAAGAAATGAAGTAATCATTAGGATCACTATTCAGCATTAAATAAATAATATTCATGGATATATTATCAGACAGCACCAAGTTATGAATTTCCATGTGATAATATCAGATGACAACAACTTAATGAAAATCGGAGAAGGACAAGAAGCAAGCAAATACCCTCAGAACTCGGCTACTACAACAGTATCAAAGCCTGACTCATGCTCTGTGTAAATATAACTCCAAGTATTTTATATTGCAAGACCATTTTTGACCCTGATCTTGGTCTGTGGGTGTTGCAGATGTATGAATTATCTCAACAAACAGTTTTTTTGTTTTTTTGAATCATTTCAAAATTAAACAAGTGTATTAGAGTTTCATTAATCACAAATCTAAAACATGTACACGTTACTGATAAAAGTATTAAACTGGGCCTGTGTGCTTTCTGCCTATAAAAAAAAAAAAAACTTTGAATATTTTTGTTTGGTATTGCTTATACAGTAAAACATCCAATGAATTCTAATATAAGTCTGTAATTGGCTTTTTAAACTTACCTGTGTCTTTATCTGTGTCTTTTGATAATTTCTCACCACACTTCAAGCAGGAGGAACCTTTTGGTGATTCAACCTGTTCCAATACCAAAGTGCCACAATGCCCACATGACAGGTGTCCACACATAGAGTTCGCTGAATCTGTTAGTGGATCTTTAGATAATGCACAGCCTGTAAGCTCTTCCCTGGAACTTCTCACTTGCAAAAAAAGCAGGAATGGCCAGATCAGTAGAAGATTTATATTACTTTTAAGTTATTATTGTAGTTATGATTGAAAATGTAAAACAAAATGCTTATATCATTAATCAGCATTTCCTTTACTTAAATCTGTGCTTTAGTTAAATAATGTTTAAATATTACCTTTTTTGACTGTGTCGTGCATTTTTACAAAGTAAAATTATATTCTAAACCAAAATAAGGACTATTTTTACTATTCTATTCCTGGTGGGGTTCAAAATTATCTCCAAACCTCCTGTTTGCCCTTGTTTCTTTAGTCCCCTGGTTTAAATTAAAAAAGAGTCATACATGACAGACTTATGCATTTAAAATAATCTTTAATAATCTTAAAATCCAAGAATTGAAAACACGTTTCTGTAACACCTAAGTATTCTTTCTTAAAGAAAAGTCAAAAATCGTCATCACCTTTGCAACATTGTGTAGCAGAGGAGTATAAATTGTATCTTGCACATGTGTATTTTTTAATCACTTGTTTTCCTAAAGTTGAATACATAGATATGATAACATACAGAAAGGATTTATTGTTTTTTCACAAACTTTCCTGAACTATTAGATTTTACATGTCAATAAAAAAGGACATTTAAAAATGTTCCTCTTTGTGCGTTTAAAACTTAGGAACTCTTAGGTGAAACATAGCATTACAGAAAGCTGCTAAATTCTCACTATGCAAAACTTTTGAATGAGCTTGGGAAGGCCGTCATGTTTTGAGAAACCCCAAGAAGCATTGAAATAGTATTCCACTTTGGTTTGTCTAGGAGCATTCCTGTCAGAAAGTGACGTCTTTTGCCTAAATTAAAAACAATTATTTTAAAACTAAAACAGTAAAATCTAAAGCCTTAACTGCACATATCTGCACAAGCAACCCCCTAAAAAACTAAACCTGCTTTCGCAAATTCCCCCTAAAATTCATATTTTCAACTTCAGTGGTTACTGCTCAGCTCTCACCGCATGCTGATTGATGGCACTGTGATGTTGTCAAGCAGCGGTACCACGAAGAGAGAGCGGATTGGGGAATCCTCTCATCGTATCGATGTCACTGTTGGCCCTGTGGCTGCTCTTGCCCCTGTAGTTTGCATTGGGATGCCATGTAAATCCACTGTCCTTGCCAAGGACCTTGCGCTCAGTGTTAATGCACCCTAAGAGTTGGAAGTAAAAACTATGCTATTTAGCACACACTGACAAGTTTCTTAACTACGGTAGTTAATTTCATTGTTTCCCTGTTACACTAACGTGACATTTTTCTTGGTACAGTACTTTTATCATGGTCCTTATTTCAGTTTTCTTTTAATCAGCAATTCCAATTTTAGACTTGTTTTCTCTATTAGCTTTTACTTACCTTTTTAACCTGTCTTCCCTGAAGTCAAATGGCAAAAACATGGAAGTGGCGCTCTTAAGAGAGACACAGCTTGGGCTTGCTGAGCTCTTAGCATCCTTCTGAGGACTAGAAACAGATTTTATTTTCATCTTACTCACGCACAGATTAAAATTAAGCAACAGGAGCAGAATCATACATTTCTTGCTAAACACACATGACAACTGTAAATCTGTTCTAGAAAAATATGTGCTGGCATGGTAAAGCACATTAATCAATTATTACCAAACTGTTGACTCTGAGGACACATCAGAGGCCGTGTTCTCTGTTGCAGACGTCTTTCGCCTCTTCTTGTCAGACATTGTTGATGCTGCAGACACAAGGAAAACTATATGTTTGTCTTTTGTTTGGAACCGTATTTTAATGCAGGTTTGGAAAGAAATACATGTTGTAAAGGATTGCTGTAGTAAAGCTTTGATAACATGAATTATAATTGTGCCTGTCTGTGTATGTGCACTGCAGTGCACAGACTCTGCTACACTGCAGTAGAGCCATACACCCCCTAGGCCCGAAGATGGACGCTTGGTGATGACATGAGGCTGACAAAAAGGCACTTTCTTTCAAGTCGACTTTAAACCAACTGAGGGCTATTGAAACTTTGTGATGAAAGTTGGTGGGGACATTCTAAGCTGGCAGTTGATGGAAGCTACAGTTAGTCAACACAAACATTTTCAATAGGGTTTGTATTTACCAAAACTGAGCTTTAACATTTATTATTGAATGCTTTTCTATTGTTGAGAACACAAAAGAACCAAAATACACTAATATTTATTTCATTCTGAAAAACTCACAAGAAGAGAAAAAACAATTAGAAGAATTATTTGGTCTTTGGCGCTCAGACCTCGGCAGGAAACATAGAGCTGAATTTTGATAGATATGCATGAACAGGAGCAATGAATAGGACTGTCCCCTCCAGGCCTGAAACTGGTGGTGGAGTGGATATAGATGAAGTTGGTCAGTCTGTAGACTGCTGGTTAGAGAGACGGTCTGCTGAGCTTTATGGGGAGATCCAGTGGACTGCGTGGGCTGATTCTAGAGCTTCACTCTGGTACCTGGAAGATGGCAGTCCAGTTTGTATAGCACGGGTTGAGAGGACCTGTCCATGATGAGCAAGCATGAAGCGATAGTGGAGAGGAAAAACTCCCCGTTTGGGAGAAACCTCTGGCAGAACCAGGCTCAACATGGCGGTTTTCTGCCAGACCAGTAGAAATGAAACCCGGAACTCAGTAAGAGTCTGGGAGCAAGGAAACTCCAAAGAAGCTTTAGTTACAATGGAGGAGGGGCTGGAGGTGGGTTGAACGGGGTCATCTGAATGAAGTCACACAGCTCAACCACCACCTCCGCACTAGGTAGCAGACGAGTTGTGGATCGGAGGCCTTTTATGACAAACTTTGGATGCCGATCGGCTTCCAGTGTGGTTCAAAACTGATTGGCTGTGTCGCACATGGATGTAGGTGAGCAATCAGTTTCTTCAATTGAACTTCTGCCTAGGCTTGATATCTATGGGTAGTTAGACAATAATGTATTCAAAAAAAGGACGCATAACAACTGATTCAATGCCAAAAGCAATATATCATGTTTTCCTAATATGTACGCACTTCAGTTTCATTCATCCATCCATCAATCCATCCAGAAAAATGGGGATTGATTGATATTTTGCCTTTCAGCTACATCAGTGAATATCCGCATAATCAAATTCAGAAATTTGTCCCACATATTAGCTCCTTTCTAGATTTTTCAGTCCACACCTGCTCCCGATTAACAAAATTGTTCCACTCTTTGTTCTGTCACCCCTATATATAACTCTCCGATGCATTGCTGTATTTGCTTCATCAGGGCCCTGTCACACCTTGTCAATTTAGACAGCATATGCCTGACATCCCAGAATCTTCTAAAATGCTGGCATAAGCTGAAGTTTCTATGTATTTTTTCAGTTTCTGGCGTACACATAGCGTATTCATAACGAGTCCAGAAGTTATGTACAACAACAGCCTAACTTATGCATATGAAATGTCACAAGCCAGTGTCCTGAGGGGGGCAGCAATGCACCCAGAAGTGCCATGGCCTGCATAAAAAGATTGATTTCATCATTGTACTAACCTATTTGCTGTTAACCACCTACTTACACCTATCGTATGTCAATGATCACATAACTTACCTGTAACTTATGTCCCACACATGAGCATATGCTGGCATTTTTGGGAAATTTTGAGCATGTTCAAAATTTTTTGATGTACTCTCTGTAAGTCAACTTGTGCCAGTGTGTTTCAGCGTGCTTCAGCTTTCTCATAACTTATACAAAACTGACCCATAGTTTATCCTATGTAGCGTCTCCTAGTTTTGGTTCCTGAGTTCCATTCCTGAAATTTTGTAAATTTTTCCTTACCATCAAAACTGCACGAAACCATTTCTGCTTTTGGCTCTTCTACAAAGCTCCACAGAAAGTGAGAGCTATGCCAAAGAGGCTAACCTAGTTCCAATAAAATGTAGATCAACAGTTTCAAATAATGCACTAAGCTCCTTTCAGTAGCCCCCTCCTTAAAAGGTGTGTTTGCTTATCATTGACTGAGTTATTGGAAATTATGCTTTCAAAACGTATCTTGAGCCAAGAATGTAACTAATGTTTGCTTTGTGTTTAATAAAAAGAGATTTAAAAGAAAAAAAATAATTCCAAAAGTGCTCAAACATCAAGGCAATATCAGTTACAGATAACTTAGAAATGTTTAGACCCTTAGTGATGATCAAGTCCGAAATATGACCCCATTTGCAAGTTTCTGTTTAACCAATTCTAATATTATCACATAATTGTTGATGTTAAAGCTCAAGTCTCCAACAACAATAAAAGACTCAAATCAACATATTTCACAGATAAAATGTATTTAAAATAACTGAACAAGTTTGTTTTGGACTTTGGAGTGGTGTTTGAAGAGGATGTGAGGTTAGTTGTGTCTCAGTCTTGAATATCTTTCTCATTCTGTTACAGAATTGGAATCGTATTAAAAAGTAAATTTTAAATCATGCGTCATTATATTTTCTTTTTATTTTAAGTTGTGTGTCACAACAAAAATGTAAGATTATTAAATTTTGAATAGTTGTTTCCTTGTTAGCTGCTGTTCTGCTTTTTTATTAAGGGGACCTTTAATGACACATATACGGACGGTATATGTGTCATTGCCACATATACCGTCCGTTAAGCCATCTGCTTCCTTTTTATGTATAAAGGAAGTAAAACTGAGAACTTTCACCCAACAATAGTACTCCTTGTGACCCTGAACCGTTAGTGCTGAGTGAGGAGTGTGATAATGGATGGGATTATTAACTGCTATTAGCAGAATATAGCTGATTTATATAGAGGACTGGACAGTAGTATTTTTAAAAATAAATATTAGCAGTTACTCACCAGTGGTATTGTTGAATAGTCTTGATGATAATATGGCCTCGTGTTGTTCTGTTGATGATAATCTAACAATAGAAAAACAATTGTTCGCCATTTGGAAATCTCAATTCTAGTTATTTAATAAAAATGATCCTCATCTAAGGATCTCAAAATAATTTAGAGTGTAAACTGGAAAAAGCAGCCAGAAAAAAATCTGTCAGATAAGACGTTAACCCTAGTTGAATTTGAAATTAATTTCAAGAATATTTTTAAGATATCTGAACTCATTTTGCTTTCCTTCTTTACAACAGGTCCAAGGTGACATTTAGTTTTGCTTAGAGCCTTACTTAGTTATTGGCCAGCCACTGGGTCCGCTTGAATTGTTAAAATAAAATGCACATGGTTATACTCTTGGGTCTTCAGCACAGAATCACAGTCTTGAAAATAGCTTCAACTTGTTGGCAAAATTTGTAAAATACTGAAAAGGTGCTTTCACTATTGTTTTATTGTCCTTTCATACTGCATCCAACTTTCAAATTCTGTCCAATAAACAAATTTTTTCATAAGTGAATATTAGTTATGCATCTGAAGGATGATCAGTTAAACACAATGTATCATGGTCAGATTGGAGCTGCATAAGAAAAGGCTATCAACTAAAATCAGTCTTTAAAAAAATGCAGTTCAAACAGAAGGGTAGTCACATGAAACACTGTTATTTATTTTCTATCTTCGTATTTTTAATCAAATAAATGTCAGTTTGCAAGACAGGCATTTATACAAATACATTGAAATTCAGAAACAAAACTTTATCAATCTATTTTTTCATTTCTTACAATCAACTTTATTTAATTTATACGGAGCCCCTAAAGGGACATGGAGGGAAAAAAATAATTTTTGCAGGATCTTGCAAAAGCATTGCGAGATCTCGCAAAAGTATTGCGGGATCTTGCAAAACTATTGCGGGATCTTGCAAAAGTATTGCGAGATCTTGCAAAACTATTGCAGGATCTCGCAAAAGTTCTTTTTTTCCCTCCATGTCCCTTTAGGGGCTCCGTAAATTTAGACCAAGCCACTGACTTAACGCAGCAAAAATGTTTTCATGTATCAAAAAAAAAGGCTCTCTTTGAGATAAAATTTTAATATGTTGATGATCGACACCAATTTAGGAGCAGTTTCATTACTTGTGAACAAAGAAAAAATCCAGTCATTGAAAAAAACGACAATAGAAATGATGCAAAGTAAGAAAAAATAAGATGAACTGTTCAAAACATACTTACAGGGTTAAAAAAATGTTTTAGCTGCTTCTTCCTTTTATTTCCTTTAATAATAAATCATTCATATCAGGCTCAGGTCCGTTGGTGATCATCCCTCTATGAGCCACGAGGTTACTGCATGCTGGAAATTTGTTGAATGAGCAAAAAAACTGGTTCAGCCTGATATCCTGAATATGGCGACCACACAAACACAGATGTCTTTACTAAGCAGAGCAGCTGGCTGAGGTGGGTGGGGTCAAACCCGAACAGATGCAACTTTTTTTGGCCCTATTTCTACGGATCAGTGTAAATATCTAAAACAGGGAAAACTTTCCTGTCTTCCAGGCTGTTCTTTTAAACTGCATGCATTTTCTTTACTTCTATTCATCTTGGACTCTTTGAAAATAATAAAGGGTAACCTGAGAAATTATTTAATCTTTTATGCCATGTCGGTTTGAATTTGAATAAAACCTAATCCTTTGTTTGAACACAAACCAGATAAGCAGGTGTAGTTGGGTTTATCAACAGACCGTTAAAGTCAGACTTTTTCTTTGCTCTCAGACTAAAGCCTTTAATTCTATTTACAAAGGATCCTTTCAGAGCGCAAAATCTGGTAATTTTTAACTAGTATTAAACAGGAACTGGTTGTCCATTTCAACAGTTTGGTTCACCTAAAGTTATAAAGTAAATAGTGAATAAAAAGGAACACAATGGAAACACAACCAACAGATGTTTCCTCCTGGGCTTTATGGAGCTGCAGATGCAAATTATGTTCATTTAGGCGACTCATCCTGAAAGTTGTACTGATGAAGGAAAGTCTCATCCAATGATCCTTAGAGATATTCTAACTGATCCCCAGTTATTAGAGACCTGAGCTGAGAAACAGCAGACTAACAGAGTAACAGAGGCAACATAAATCTATCTCAGTGGTGATGCATTTTTTATTGTGTGCCTATTAGGTTAATAAAGTAAAATCTATTAAGAAAAACTTTTCAACAAATATTGAACCTGCTTTAATTAATGCACTTTTTCCTCACACAGTAGCAGACAATTATTAATTTGTTTATATACTTATTTAAAAAGAAATACATTCCCAATTTCCTTGAAGACATAAGAAGGAAACAAATTTTATTTTTATTATATTTGTCCTCTTTCTGAATCTTCTGATACAGAGGAAAGCTGCTTATGTATGTTAGAAAGATTCATCTTAGATTTTTTACAGTGAGCGCAACATTACACCATATATTAATAAAACATATCATATATGGTTTAAATGGTGAATGCTGGCATAATTATATGACTGCTTTAAACATAAAAATAAAGGGTTTTAGCAAGTTTATTTCTATAGCATATTTATTTCTATAGCATATTTCAGTTACAAGACAATTCAAAGTGCTGTACATGAATGAAGCTTAAGAAAAGAAAACAGAAAGTAGATTACGGTAGCAAATGGAGATAAAGAAAAGTTGGTTTCAAGGATTCATGTCTTTATGTTTTGAGTTCATAGCAAATGTTGACCTCTGAGAGTCAGTAGTCTATACAGTTATGGGGATAAAAAAGTAAATTGAAGGTTTTCATCTTTACATTTATTTTATTTTATTTTAAACAAGGTTCAATCAGGCTGATGTTTGATTCTTTGTTATGAACACATAACCACCACTTCAGCTTAGAAAACTGTTTATGCTGCAGTAAACAAGCATCATTGAGTATACAGTATTACAGGCCTAGAAACCTCAACTACATGACTGATGAATAATAAGCAAACATTTATGTGACAGTTCTTCCTTATCTGTCTTACATACAGTTTATTGTGATAAAGATACAGAGCGATTGCATTATATACCAAACTCCACCACTTCCTGAACTTAAGCTAGCTACTTAGTTCCCTGTCTTTTATTAGTGGAAAGATTGATTAATCCAAGTGTGTCTGGCTAATATCATCATGGTTACTGAGGTCAGACACACCTGGATTAATCAGCTTGACCAGTAATGAAAAACAGGAAACTAAGGAGCTGGTTGAAGTGGAGGAAGTAGTGAAGTTGGGAATATACCCCATCTATTGTGCAGCCCTAACCAACTAGAGGATGCAGAATCTATGCTCTAATATCAAAATGAAACAGAACCACAGCGTTAGAGGCTGGAACAAAGATAAATTAAATGTTTAGGAAACAGGATGCTCTACTTGTTTCAACAAAGTGTTTTAACAAATACTGCTTGTAAAATCTTATCAATTACTGATTATTATTTCATAAGGAGCACAAATAAAACATCAAACTTATTTACAGTCAGAAAAATGTACTGGTTTGACAAAAGTTTTACTTTCATTCTCCCATTTGGAGGCTTTCTGGAGCATCCAGGTCCAAAAATATATATATATATATATATATATATATATATATATATATATATACCAGAAAATCAAAACTCTGTTTAATCATGAACTATTTACAGCAATGCATCTACAGAAGAATAAACAAACTCACAGGGATGGGAGTCTCCCTTTGGGGTCAAAGCAGGTCAGTTTTTAATTGTTACAATAAAGGAGGTTTTTTTTTTTTCTAAATATATTTTTTATTATCTAAAAATATAGGATCTTTTTTAGTTGTAATATTGGATATAAGGGAAGATCCAATTCTTACTTTGGAATATTACAGCCCTAAGATTAAAGAAACTCGTCCATCTCCTCCCTCTGTGCTTTGCACTTTCCTTATGTAATGTTAGCTTACAAAAAAAAAGCAGAAGAATGAGGATGAAGTTGAACGGCGGGATAGAGGGCCTCACTGAACCTCAGATCTTTGAAGGTGTGAAGACAACTGCGGCTGTCATTAGAAACTTTGTAGAAAGATATGCTGCCAGCCTCATAATCCAGGTACACTCCAACACGAGAGCAGCGCAAAGAAGAGACAAAAATACCATTGTTGTTATGCCATATGTAGCAACCATGTCCTGATAAACTCTGGGACCAGGACTTTTCATTAATCCCAAACCTGTAGTAGACTGTGTCTCCTTTTCTCTTAATGCTTTTGTATGCTAGGCCAACAGTGCAGGGCTCCACCACATCCACCTCAAAGTAGCAGCGCTCCTGTAGGCCCTGTTCACACAGGACCTGAGCGTAGTGCTCAAACCTTTCTGTGTGATCAGGATAGGGCTGCTCTTTCTCTACCCAGGTCACCTTTCTGTTCCCGTCAGATAGAAGCAGATTCTTGTGTGCAGTTTTGGAGTCCAGAGTAAGTGTGCAGGCATCTGGAAAAACAAAAATAAGATCCAAATTAGGTGTGGAAAATGTAGAGCCTGATTAATTGGCAGGCCGACTTATAAGGCCTATTTTGGCGTATGGCTCAATAGTCGACACCAGGCAACATCTGGCTGATATAGAAATATTTTTGCTGCAAACAACCAAAAAAGACTTCTGCCGCTCAGTGTTACTGATCTGGATTTAATATTTATACCTATATATAATAACTATTTTGTTTCATGCTCATTCCTCAATTATTCAACTTTTAAAGAAGTTGTTCATGTGATTTATCTTTGTGTTCAATAGCTGTTTGACACTTTGACAGTTGAAAACTACTGTTGGTCTTGGTTTTATTTATGGATTAAGTCCAACCATATAAGGGTAATGTGACATTAGCAATATTGTATTGTTTTCTTTTTGATTTTTTACTCACCAGAAAAAAAAGGAACTAAAATAAAAAGTGATCTACTTACACTTTAAGAATCCTGGTTTCGTCCGATTACTTCCATCGTGTTTAAAACTTTAAAAAGAGATCAGAGTTAGAAACCAACTTTATTTAAAATACTATACAGTATATGGGCATTTTGGACTGGTTTCGAGAATTCAAAGGAATAGCATTACAATTACTTGAGTTTTTGTTGTTTAAATTGATCAGAAATCAGCTTGATTCCTGTTTCCCCCAGATGGTTGTAACTTAGGTCCAGTTCCACCAGGTGGGAGGGGTTGGACTTGAGAGCTGAGACCAGATATTCACACCCCGTCCATGTGATACAGCAGCCAGATAACCTGAGAACATCCAAGGGTTGATGCAACTGTTAGACTGATTGCCAAAGACTCTCGTCATCAGTAATTTGTAGAAAACATCTAAACAATGAATACTGGATAAAGTTATATTAACACCATCCATCCATCCATCTTCTTCCGCTTATCCGGGGTCGGGATGCGGGGGTAGCAACTTCAGTAGGGAGGCCCAGTCCTCCCTCTCCCCAGCTTCAACTTGGGCCAGCTTCTCTGGGGGAATCCCAAGGTGCTCCCAGGCCAACCAAGAAACATAGTCCCTCCTGCGTGTCCTGGGTCTCCCCTGGGCCTCCTCCCGGTGGGGCGTGCCTGGAACACCTCACACCAGGGGAGACATCCAGGAGGCATCTAACGCAAATGCCGAAATTCACCTCCAACTGGCTGCGTCACCGATGCTGGAGGAGCAGCGGCTCTACTCTGAGTCCCCTCCGGATGACTGGGCTTCTCACCCTATCTCTAAGGGAGAGCCCAGACACACTACGGAAAAAACTAATTTCAGCCGCTTGTATCCGGGATCTCATTCTTTCGGTCATGACCAAAAGCTCATGACCATAGATGAGGGTAGGAAATGTAGATCAACGGTAAATCGAGCTTTGCCTTTTGGCTCAGCTCTCTCTTCACCACAATAGACAGGTACAGCACGGCACGCTTCACAGCAGGCGCTGCACCAATCCGGCTGTCGATCTAGCGTTACATCTTCCCTCATTAGGTGAACAAGAACCCAAGATACTTAAACTCCTCCACAGGGATAGTACATCACTGCCCCAACCGGTAGAAGGGCACTCTACCCTTTCTCGGCTCAAGACCATGGTCTCAGATTTGGAGGCACTGATCCTCATCCCGCCAAGCTTCAAATTCAGCTGCGAACGCTCCAGTGAGAGCTGTAGATCGCGCCCTGATGAAGCCAATAGAACCACATCATCCGCGAATAACAGAGACGCAATCCAAAGGCCACCAAGACAGATCCCCTCAAAACCTTGGCTGCGCCTAGAAATTCTGTCCATAAAAGGTTATGAACAGAATTAGTGACAAAGGGCAACCTTGGCGTAGTCCAACCCTCAACGGAAACGAGTCCGACTCTCTGCCGGCCATGCGGACCAGGCTCTGACACCTGTCATACCGATTTTAACACGGAATAAAGAAATAACATTATTATGACAGCTTTAATCAAATAGATTGTATTTTGATGTGCATAAATACCTCAATACTTGGAGTTTGCAGCAGGGACTCGACAGCCCGCCACAGAGTAACTTCACACCTGAATCCATCAAATCATTGTTGCTCAGGTCGAGATCTCGGAGCGGGGAAAATGGGAACTTTAAACCAAAGACCAGGTGTTCAATCCACTCTGCACTCACCTTGCAGTCTTTTAATCTATAACAAAAATGTACAACCTGATGTTAGTAACAAGTACATTGCACATGTACAGCCCTAATTTGGGTCGGCTCCTTTGGCGTTTGGCTCATTTCCCATTGGTGAGGCTCTAACCCCTAGCTGGCAAGCTGCGTCGCCCCTGTCATATCTTGTAACACTATCACATAGGGTTAGTGTTGATTATGTCACCAGTGCAACAGAAATCAGGAAAGTAAACAATGGAGAGCAACATCTAAGGAAACCAGGGCATAACTTTTAAGAGGTTTTAAGTGGGGCTAATAACTCAGAATATATAAAATTCTACCGGTAACATTTTTGCCAGCAGGTGGAGCCATTGTGCGCAGCTCCAAGCTGACACCAAAAGTTCCATACCCCACAGCTCTGGGACTGTTATACCTAGAGGTCTGAATTTTTCTGCATTTGTGGTTGACATGATGTAGAACAAATATAATACAATAAAACCTGCTTTTTCTCAAGAATGTCTTTATAACTGCTGTTAAAAAAACCCTATCATTTCCGAGGAAAAAACAAAACAACAACTTTGAGTCATGTTTGAACTGATGCAGGTTGGTCTGTGTTCTAGTCACCCAATTTTAATTTATATATTAGGAAACTAGAGGGTGTTAGATTCCAAATAATTTATTGCACATGTAATTTGGGCTTACAGTTCCTTTTTATTTATTTAATTATTTGCTTTTCCATTTGGGTATGCAAAATAGGCGCGGATTACCCAAAATGAGGTGGATGTTTTTATTCTGTGTTCTGACTTTGTTTCTGCCGTTGTGTTTTTATTTTTTGTACATTAACATTGAGTGTCCAGAAAATCGCCTTTGAAATCAAATGTATTATTAATAAATATTAATCAATATTACAATATTATCATCATGGAAACACCCTTTCTGATGCTCCTTAATATATTAGTTGTACTGAAATATTTAGGTTATTTGAATTTACTATGAAACTCGAAATGACGTGTGACATAACAAGGCCTCTCTCGCATCAGTTACATGACTTGGGTGGCCTTGGAACAGTTATCAGCGACACTTCTGCTTCAAAATGGTCAAAGCAGTGTCGAGCAGAATGACTCGAGCCTAACATCACTGGTAGGCTACGGGAATCAGAACGATTGAACAACCAAAAGCTAAGTGGACTGGCCAAAATTCAGAACCAGGTTCTGCAAAACAGACTTTCTGCAAATATCTCTTTAAGCTTACATTCAACTTTGAGATACCAGAACTTGGAGGCGAAGAGTATCTAAGAGGAAAGGACATTAGCTTTCTTCCAGAAGGCCTGAAATGCTAAGCTGCCGAACACTGGACAAAACAGTTTGTTCTAATAGAGCTTACAATTCAGGCAAAGTTAGGGAAAGAATAAAAGTAAAAAATTTTGTTTTTAATGTTTTTTGTTTATCATTTCATGTGCTTACTGTTGTGTAAAGCAAGCTACCCTATGCCGAGAAATACCTGGCTGCAGAGAATTACCTCCCTTCTCGCACACTGATGAGAAAATATTCTTATTCTTAAAAATTCTTAATGCTTTCATATTTCTTATGAAGGGATACCCTAAAATTGAAAATTTTGGGGAAAGATAAATTCGAATGAATATGATTTTTACTTGTATGGAGTTTTAGTCGATGTGCTACAGTCAGTGTCTGAATATATTCTCTGGTCAGTGAATGGCATTTCCCAATGTTTGCTATCAACAGCATTCTAGATCCTTTCTGACAAATCATTTAGAATATTTTTAAAAGTTCCCTTTTTCATTCATATTTCAATCCATTTTCTCATTTATGTGCGAGAGTTTGGTCTTTTTAACATTTGTGAAAATACTCCACCCTGGTCTTAAGGCCTATATATTTTAGGTATTTCCCTGCCTCCACACACCTGAACTGAATGAACATGGGATTATTAGGCTTTTGCAGTATTTGATGGCTGTCGAGGAGGTACTGTAATCACTTGAATTGGGTGTGCTTCAATGGAGTGTGAGAGAATATTTTTCCTTGGCCTTTTTTCTGAGATAAAATGTTTTGAGTGTGCCTGTTGAATACGAGTAATGATCTGATCCTGACCATTCACTATGCTGTACTGTTTAGGGGGACAGAAAGCAAATGCCTCCCTACTCTAGACAAGGGTGAAGGAAGGGTCATGAAAGATAATGAGTTCAGCCTCCTTCATGCCGTGGCTAAAATTATTTGTCCAAGACGAACTGTAGTGCTTTTCTTGGGAATAACCAGATGTTCAAGTTTCATCGGTGAGAGAGAGTGTTGGAGTGTTTTGGTATAAATGTATGAGCTTAGGTTGGTTAAGTCAGAGCTTTTATATACTCTCTGTCCAAAAGACGTTAAATAAAATTCAATATTATGCAAGAAATGTTTCCAGACTCAGTTTCGTGACTTCACAGCAGACACATCTAAAACATGAAGGACAGTGGACCTTGAGGACCAGGGTAAAGAAACCCTGGTCTAAGTGGTACCCATTTGCCTAAAAACCTGTCTAAACCTGGGAACAATTGTCTTTTAGTGGCAGTGGGAACAGCTAACTGACGCGTGTCTACCCGGGTCACATGACTCGGCAAGTAAACCATGTTAAAATTGCTCGGCTCTAAATGGCATGCTGTGGGAACACAAGACCCGGGTTGACCCACTAAATTACGTGACACCATTGAGCGCAATGTACAAACGTCAACACGCTGTGCCAGTTGCTACTGATCTAACAAGTTGAAACAACCCTGTTTATATTCAATAACCATGGCGCAGCACTGGTGAGAGTGATTCAAAAAGATAAAAGAGCAAAACAATAAAGAAAACTTATTACGCCTTGGCTTCCTTACATGTTGATCTCTTTTGTTTACTTTGCAGATTTCTATCGCACTGGTGACATCATAAACTCTACCCCAGTATGAGGGTGTCACCAGGCAGTGGTGGGAGACAGACATGTCTAACCCCAGCTAGGTGTTAGACATCACTTTTTTTGCCAATGGGAAGGGAGCCAAATGCCAGTTGTTTTCAGTGGGAAAGAGGCTTAACTTTACCAAACTCCTTGGATTTGAAAAACATTCATATTCAACATTCATCTCAAAACAGATATATTTCCTTTAATATATAATAAAAAGGAAACTCACATAGCCTTTTTGCTGCTCCTTACTGCTGGTATGAGTCTCCTCCTGCCTTCATCTGTTGTGTTGAAGCTTTTTAGATCCAGCTCCTCCAGTTTATTCTTGGACACCTGCAGCATGTAGGCCAGGGCAGAGCAGTGTAGGGGACTTAACTCTTTTTTTGAACGATTGTCCAGTTGAAGGTATTTTTTGATCTCATCTTTGAGTTTATGATCTCTCATCTCAACCAAAGCCTGGAAGATATTGATGCAGCTATCTGGAGACATGTTCTTACTTCTGAGAGATCTTAGGTAAGTTAAGACTTTCTTGTGTGCATCTTTATTTGGGTCAACAGATGTCAACATGCCCTGAAGAGGTCTTCGGTTTGGTTCAATCATCAGGCCAAGAAGGAACCGCAAGAAAAAGTCAAAGTGACCATTCTTCTTTTCAAGAACTTTGTCAACAGTCATCTTTATGAGGTCAGCTAAAGCATAATCTTTATCCTCCAACTTGAGGAAGTCCACAAGGTCTTTGGTGTTCTTGGTTGTGAAACATTCATAGACATACAGTGCAGCAAAGAACTCTTGGAGGGTCAGATGCACAAAGAAGAAGATCTTCCTCTGATAAAAAATAACTTCTTTTCTAAGAACTGTGTTGCAAAAACCAGAATAGATAGAAGCTTCTTCTGTGTCGATTCCACTGTCTCTTAGGTCTTCCTCGTAAAAGATGAGATTATTATCTAGAAGTTGGAAAAATGCAAGCCTCCCAAGTTTCAAAAGAAACTCTTTGTGCGTCTGCAGAAGCTTCTCCATGTGGGTCTCAGTCTTCTTTTCATATTTTCTGCTTCTACGTTTTGTTTGGGCAAAAACAAAATGTGCCATCGTCTCTGTCAGAGTCTGAGGGATTTCAGCTTTCTCATCTCCACCAAAGAACTCTGAGAATAAGACCGAACAAAGCCAGCAGAAGATCGGAATCTGGCACATGATATCCAGACACTGAGAGGACTGAATATGTGATGTTATTCTCGCAGCAAAATCCAAATCATCACTAAATCTCCTTTGAAAATATTCCACTTTCTGATCGTCAGTAAACCCTTTTATTTCTGTCACCAAGTCAATGTACTCTTCAGGTATCTGACTGGCTGCTGCTGGACGGGACGTTATCCAGATGTTTGCCTCAGGAAGGAGGTTACCCTGGATAAGGTTTACAAGCAGGTTATCTACAGATGTTACATCTGATAGAGACAACACTGTCTTTTTGTTCTCAAAGTTTAACTTCAGTCTGCTTTCATCTAGACCATCAAGGATTATTACTATCTTTGCTTTAGTATAATCTGGAGGATCTTTTAGAGATTGAAGAGCTGGATGAAAATCACTCAGAAGCTCATTGAAGCTTTTTTCCTTTTTCACAAGGTTCAATTCTCGAAAAGCCAGAGATGAAACAAAGTCAATGTGTTGGTTTGCTTCCTCCTCAGCCCAGTCAACAATGAACTTCTGAACAGCAAATGATTTCCCAATGCCTGCAACTCCCTTTGTCAGGACCGTTCTGTGGGGTTTCCCTTGGTCCTCTAAAGATTTAAACATTTCCGTTAGGTTCACTGAGGAATCATTTGAGGGATGGTTTTTAAGAGTGCCTTTCAGGTGTCTAAACTCATGCTCCTCAGAAAGACTATCTCCTTTGGTTACGTAGAGGGTTGTGTAAATACTTTTCAGAGAACTGTTTTGGTCACTGTCACCCTCAGCTGTAACTGAGAATTTCTTTTGCATTTCTTTTTGAAGTTTCTTCTTCAGTTTTAAATCAGGTTCTTCACCTGTGAAAAAAATCGATCCGACAGTGATGAAATCATATCAAATGTTATTTTCATCTAAAAGTCTTAACCCTCCTTAAGGTTTCAAATGTATTTTTGACAAATGGGATTTCTTTAGCACAACATGTAAAAGCAGTAATGAGCAATGAAAATGGAAAGAAGGTTTTGTTAAAAATTTACCATGTGTTTCTGGGGTTGTTTTTTGGCACTTTGGACAAAATTCATCAAGTGTTGAAGAGGTCTGACATGATTTTCGATCCATTAAAACCCCTTTATACACTGAACAGTGCTTTGGTTGGCTAAAAAGTAAAAAAAAAAAAGCTTTTTAGACAAGACAAAGACGTGTGTTGATAGAGGACACAAACATGATCAAGTCTGGAGAACTTTAGCAAAAAGAAAATTCTATGAAAAAACAGGCACAAAACCTACAGCAGGTTGCAGAAGGAATGAACATAAAAGAGAAATAATAGAAATAGGATGTGTTGTTTCAGAACTAGTTTTTATTTCTTTATCAAGATGATGAGGTGTAACTGAGTAGGAACCCGAGAAGGGAAATATAAAGGAGGGTGACTAATAAACATCAAAATTAATACAGGGAGGACTAAACGACCCAATATCTTCCTAATATAAATCTAAGTGAAAGCAAAAATCACAAAAACCTACAGATGATTACATTGGGATGGGATTAACAAGAATGAGGCAAACCTAAATATTTTCACCAATCAAACTCTTATTACGGCAATGTAATTAAAATAGTATATTTAAATCATCCATATTTTAAGTGGGACTATATGCTATTTGGTGCCTTTATCCTGAATAGTAAAAAGAAAAACGGTTTTAATGTAAAGGTGTAATACATACCATGTTGTTTGAAAAATTGGCTATTACTACAGAGCTATCTTAGTGAGATTATTCAGTTTATAAACTCTGTGTTACAATTTTGAGTTATCTGTCTTTAAGCATAATATACAACAGCTTGTGGAAATATTTGAGAAATATTTGGCCACCTTTAACTTTTTGACTTTTTGCCACATTCTAGTCTTCAAACATAAAGATATAAAACTAATCCATTGTGAAAAATCAACAACAGGTAGGACACATTCATAAGGGAAAGAAAATCAAATAAAATCGAATAGATATTTTAAACTTTTTTGACAAATAAAAAAAAACTGAGGAGTTGGTCAAATCAATCAGCCCCTTTACTTGCAGTGTAGCAAAACCTCACCCAACTTCTCCAGAAGTTTAGTGAGTATCTCTGAATGATCCATTGTTGACCTAAATGACTGATGATAAGAGTTAATTACCCAATTTCCACTACCCTTAAAAAAAACCGTGCGAGACGGTCCGAGCTCAGTAACTGAGATAACTTATAGTGTGTAAATGGAAAGCAAACTGAACTGAACCGAGCTAGACACAACTGAACCGAGCTAACTGCAGACCAGTTCTCAGTTCCGTTTCTCTGATAACAAGAGTGCATGAGCAGAAGCAGCGTCATCTCCGTCTCTGGCTGCACATCGCGATTCACACTCCATTCCAGTAGTGTTTAAAATTTCCTAAACCTCCTAAATGTCGTCAACAGAAGACACCTGTTCTGAGTTTTTATCTGGCTAATGAAAAATTTGTCCTTGATGGACTGAAGTCGTTTTGCTCCAAATGTTTGTGTGTGAGGAAGCTCTTTATGCAGGGGTGGGATGTTCCTAAGGGAGAGAGTGTTGGGATTGTACAGTATAAACGTGTGTGCTGGGCTTGCCTCATTCAGAGCTCTATCACTCTAAGGATGTAAAATAAATTTCAACCTTTTTCTTAACAGAAATGCCTCTATCAGTTTCTCCACAACTTCACACTATCTTAGTAACTTTGAATCAAGGGAATTAAAATCCAAAAGTTAAAAATAAAATCCAGAAGAATGGATTTTATATAGGCTACAAGGAACAGATAGCGAGTTTTGATCATTACTGTTGCAAATTTCATCTGCGTAAACGCAGCATTACACGAAAATTTTTAAATCTTTTGCAAACAAGGCCTAACTGATTACACATTGTTTTAGAAATATACTCTCACTGCAGAGCTATCTAGATGAGGTTTAAATGTCTGCATAGTGTTTTAGTAACTTTAAATCAGCCTTAGCTAAGCTAAATGCAAATGGTAAAACTCACCTTGGCACCATTTCACCAGAATAATCAGGCCCCCATTCCTTGGACTGATCACTCCTCATGGACGCATTGCTGGGAGCTGGAGATCTGCTTCCTGTTACCTGAGAACTAAAAACAGAAGATTTGTCCATAAAATTGTGCTTGTTTGTAGCCTCTGACAAATTTGAGAAACAAAAAACCAATCAAAATAGCGTTTTTTCTAGGCAATGTGTCATAATTAGAACTGGTAAATCAAACAACACCAGAACCACTGCAGTATAGTATAAATTTAGTCACCTGTGATCACTGAGAGAAAGAATGGAAAAAAAATGTTACCATTATTAAAATACTAAAATGTAGAAAGTATGTCTGTCTGTCTTGGTGGGCGGACATTGAGGACCAATGACCATATTTCATCTTAACATGCTCATTGGAGTAGAGGGAAAAGTTTGCCCCACAGTGCTGATCTTCTCTGCTCGGCAACCCCCTGTCAGCACAGCTAACTCCATGGGACATCTCCCACAGAGGTGTGCACAGGCCGCTCCCCGGAGTTCGAGAACAGTAAAACAAAACTGCACACAGATCTCTTTCTCTTCTCCTTTAAGATGCCCTGGGATTCACATCAGAAAGACACCATCATGGTGCCAGGCTGAGGGTCCAGATCTCCAGAATGACCAAGGCTAAGTCGCAATGGTTGACGATTCAGAACTGGCTTGCTGCAAAACACACCGGTTGCAACATGTTTCTCTGAGTTTCAGAACTTACAGAGCCAGACTTGAGTTGAACAATATGTCTTTTTTTGATTTTGATCATTACATGTGTTTGCTGTTGAGTAAAGACATGTACACTCTGCTACAGTAATATGTTTTGAGCTGTTTTCTTTATAAGCTAAAACAAGCCTTATTTCACTAGGGGTTTAAACAATAACATAAAATTTACTTTAACCTTTTTTTTCTCATAGCTGCTGCTATATACATTTTGATTACAAAATTATGACCAAAAGTCCTTCAATGGAATGTTTATTTCTGCTAACTGCCAATTAACTCAAAGAAGACTAAGAATTATTTAACTAAAAGTTATTAATTTCCTGCAATGAACTGGCAACCTGTCCAGGGTGTACCCCGCCTCTCGCCTGTAGGCAGCTGGAGATGCACCAGCACCCCTCATGACCCCACTTGGGATAAAGTGTTTTAGAAAATGCAAAGATGGATAGGTTATTCATCTTTGATCAAGCAATTCATTTAATAAAACATTATTTGGCCAAATAAAATTTTATTCCCCACATGGATTTGCATTGTGAATTGGTTTTAAAACATTACAATTGTTCTAAATTAGCGAAGAGCTAATTTAACCACATCCCAAATTCTTCTTAATAAACGTTGCTTCTAAAATACTTTAATATGGTTTTCAACCATGTTTTCTCTCTCCTTTTTACATAGTAGTTCAGTTTAGTTTAGTTTCACTACTTTGTAGTGAAGAGTTTTTAACTGAAAAATGTTTGACTTGGAGCTGAAGGATAAAAAACAAAACAAAAAAACAACTCTTGTATTTTGAATGGAAGTTGTGGTAAATTTATTCCATATATGTGTAGAATTATCTGTTTGACCATGATTCGAGCTTGACTCAAACTTTCATTTGTTGTTCTAACACACAGCCTGTAGGCCGTGTGTTCATAAACAATATATGCCAGTCAGAATAATATCTTATTAAAAAACATATTTACCACCACTACCAGGATGAGCAATAAACATATCAAAGTTGCACAACAATAGATAGATACCTTATTGCAGTGGTTCCCAAAGATTTTCTTCTAATTTTCCTTTGGATTACAATAAAATTTCCACGCCCCATCAACAACCCCAAAAAAAAAAAAGAATAAACTGGGCACACACATCGTTCAACCAGATATAATAAATCTATACACATATTTTGTTTTCAAACTCCACTGAAGTTTATTTCACACTTCAGGTTGCAACAAAACAAACTACACCATCTTTACAGTGGAACACTTTTGTGTAACTGTATTTTTTTTCATAGTTCTATAATGTAGATTAGAAGAGGATTCTTTGTTGTCTGTGTTATTTTAAACATATTTCTTTTTTATTTTATTTGTAACAATATTTAACTTTGCTATAATCTATACATTAAAAAGCCTCTGTGCAAAATGGAGTGAAAACATTGAACAGCTCCCTGAGAGTTTTTTTCTTTGTACTTTAATCCTCCCATCTTTTCAGTGGCTGTAGTGAGTCTGCTTGTTGCTGTAGATCTTCTCAATTCTGGGTTGCAGTGTCACAACAGTCCATTATGCTCAGTCAAGCAAGCGCTGTTTTTTTTTTTTTTTTTCTTCATTCATCCATACCGCTTCCAATGGCATTGCGCCCCCCCTAGGGGGCGCGCCCCACACTTTGGGAACCACTGCCTTATTGTAAAGTGTTACCCTTTATGCAGTTCGCAGAATTTAACTGGTCTGAAGTAAAGGCAAAGTGAATGTAAAAACTCAGGTCTGCAAGGTAGTTAGAAAGCTTCTCAGTGGCAGGGCCCCGGGGGTGGATGAAATTCGTCCTGAGTACCTTAAGTCTCTGGATCGCGTGGCAGTCGGCCATCTCTTTAAAAAGGGGGACCAGAGGTAGGGCTCGAATTACAGAGGGATCACACTCCTCAGCCTACCTGGTCAGGTCTACTCCAGGGTGCTGGAGGGGAGAGTTCGGCCGCTAGTCGAACCTCAGATCCAGGAGGAACAATGCGGTTTTCGTTCCAGTCGCAGCAAAACGGACCAAATTTATCCCCTTCATCGGGTGCTCATGGGACTTCGCCCAACCAGTCCACATGTGTCTTGTGGACCTGGAGAAGGCATTTGACCATTTTCATTTGTGATGCCCTGTGTGGGGTGCTCCGGGAGTATTGGGTCCGGGGCACTCTGGTAAGGGCTGTCCACTCTCTGTATGACCGCATTACATTTATGGAAAGAATTTCTAGGCGCAGCCATGGACCAGAGGGTGTCCGGTTTGGGAACCTCAGGATATCATCTCTACTGTTTGCAGATGACGTTGTCCTGGTGACCTCATCAAACCAGGACGTCCAGCGTGCACTGGGGCGGTTTGCAGCCAAGTGTGGGGCAGCCGGTCTGAGGATCAGCACCTCCAAATCCGAGGCCATGGTTCTCCACCGGAGAAAGGTGTACTCCCCTCTTCAGGTCGATGGAGAGTCTTGTCTCCAGTGGAGGAGTTCAAGTATCTTGGGGTCTTGTTCACGAGTGAGGGACGGAAGGAGCGTGACATTGATAGAAGGATCGGTGCAGCATCGTGATGCAGTCACAGTATCAGACTGTCGTGGTAAAGAGGGAGCTGAGTTGCGGGGCAAAGCTCTCAATTTACCGATCAATCTATGTTCCCAACCTCACCTATGGCCATGAGGTCTGGGTAATGACCAAAAGGACAAGATCACGAATACAAGCGGCCGAAATGAGTTTCCTTCCTAGGGTGGCTGGGCACACCCTTCGAGATCGGGTGAGGAGCTCAGTTACCCGGGAGGAGTTCGGAGTAGAAGTGTTGCTCCTCCACGTCTAAAGGAGCCAGCTTAGGTGGCTCGGGCATCTCCAGTGTTCTAGACATGTCCCATGGGGAAGAGGCCTGTGGAAGGCCCAGGACATGCTGGAGGGACACTATCTCTGAGCTGGCCTGGTGTTCCCTCGGGGTCCCCCCAGAGAGGCTGGAGGAAGTGTGTGTGGATCGGGAAGTCTGGGTATCTTTGCTTAGACTGCTGCCTCTGCGACCCAGCCCCAGATAAGCAGAAGGAAATGGATGGATTGATGGATGGATGAATGAAGTATTTCTGCATCAAGGCTAATTTATCTTAGTGAGCCTTTCAGGAATTGAATAAATGTAATGACCTGCTATGACATTTAGGAAAAGGGTCACTGCATAATTGTACTAAAAGGTCTTATGGTCCGTTCAGACTGGGCATCTTTTGAACGTTGAAACATTTGATTTACATGCAAAGTTAATGGGGGACAGATTTGAGAGGTCCAGCTGCACATTTGAGCATTGGGAGGGGTGCATCAAGGCGTTCTGCCATCTGAGCGTAGTAATGTTCGATGCTGGAGTTTAGCTAATTGAACTTTTGCCGCAGGACGTCTGAGCATCAAACAATCAGAAAAGCTAATCCATTACATGCAAGCTGTTATTATTTCTGGAGAGCTGTCTGCATATGAAAAATAAATAAATACCCAGAGAGGTAAACTCCAAAGGTTAAAAAAAGCAGGAAGAATGGGAGAGAGTTCTGATCATTATTGTTGCAAATTTCAGGGTTTACATGTTTGACGTCAAAACTGCTTTTGGTGTATTAGATAAAAATTTGTAAAACTTTTGCAAAGGTTTTACAGACTTTTTGATTGAAGGAAGGTTGAATGGATTCACCAATTTTTTAGTAACTTTAAATCAACCTTCCCTAAGCTAAATAAAAATGGTGAAACTTACCTTGGAATCGCTTCACCAGAATAGTCAGGCCCCCATTCCTTGGATTGATCACTCCTCATGGATGCATTGCTGGGAGCTGGAGATCTGCCTCCTGTTACCTTAGAACTAAAAACAGAAGCTTTGTCCATAATGAATGAGCCTAAGACAAATCTGATATGCAAAAACTAATCAAAATAACTGATAGAAAAAAAAAATATATAAAACAAAAAATGATAAAGTTTTTTAAAAACTTTTTTTTTGTGTCCTTACTGTCACTGGTAAGATAAAAAAAAATAGTGATATTGATTGTCGATTACCAGGGCTAAAACTTTCAAAATAATCAGTTTATGGTCATTAATGGCAGTGATTTAAAGGTTTTCCCTGACCAATTTAGCTATACAAATAAAACAAGTTTTGAAGCTAGCTTTAATGAATAAAACAGTGATCAAGCATGGTAAAACAGGAAGTACTACACAACAAAACGCTTGAGACAGGCTTTTCTTTTTTGGAGTAATCTTTCTTGGAATAATACTGAACTCTGCAGCTCTTATGATGATTTTTCTTTGGAACTAATCCGAGTTTTTTGTCCAGTTCTTCCAAGTAGGGAAGCCTCCCGGGGACTATTGACTCTCAGACAGGGAGAGCGGTCAGTGATGGAGTACATCACTGACTTCTATCTGCTGACTTCCATCTGCTGTCTACCGATTGTTCCTGGAATGAGGATGCCCTCATGGATGTTTTTTTCTTTGGCCTGCGGGAAAGCATCAAGGATGAGTTTTCGACCCGCGATTACCCCCGGACTCTGAAGCAGCTGGAGGACCTTGCCAACCGGATCGGCCTTCTCCTCACTGAGCCACCCTGTCAGGGAGAGGAGAGCACCGGACGATGGCCTCCCTCAACCTGCTCTTTCACTCCGCACCCTATGCTCCTGCGTCAGCCCCTGGTCCGGCTCGGATGCTGGAGCTGGCAACCGATGCAGCTGGGACGCACATGCCTCTCCAAGGAGGAGAGGGCACGTCGACTCAGCTGTCACCTCTGTCTGTACTGTGGCAGTGACGGACACTTCCTCAGTTCCTGTCCTTCCAGGGGTAAAACTAGGCTGGGACGCACCAGACTCTCTGCCTCCCCAGCTCTCCTGTTACCCAAGACTTGTTTGGTTTCTTTCAGAACCTCAGATCCTCCAGTAACCTCGGCCCCAGCACCCCCGGAGCCTGGTCCGGGTTATTTTTCTCCCCCTTCTTCTGAGTCTGGTTTGGTGGATTTTTTATTATGGGGATAGAGGAGACCTTTATCCCTTCCGTTCACCTCCACCCACCAGATCCAGAGAGGGGGGGCCTGCCTTCACGGTCAGGCGCCTCCTCAGGTCTAGGAGGTTAGGCAGTGGGCTCCAGTATTTGGTTGACTGGGAGGTTTATGGACCCAGGGAAAGGTCCTGGATTCCGGCCCGGTTGATCCGGGATCAGGACCCCCACTATGGGGACTCATCCTGACCAGCCTGTTGGGGCGTCTGGAATCCACCCTTTATGTGGGGGTTCTGTCATGATCTTAGCGCTGATGCTTTTTGGTTTTTCCTTTTGCTCCTTGCTTTCCTGTTCTAATTGGTTCTGGCGGCTGATTATCGCCGATCATTTCCACCTGGTTCCTCTACTATTGGCCCCAAGTTGTGTGTTTTGCCTCCCATCAAAGCTTGTTGCCATTCTTTTGTGTTTTTGTGATACGTTCCCTAGCAATCTGTAGTCTGCCTGTTTGTCATGATATTGACCAGTTTTCTGCCCTGAGGATTTGCTCAGCAGTCTTTTTGCCTTGCCCCTGTCTGCCTGTTTGTCCTGTCTGATCCTGGATTCTACCGCTTCTGAACCTGGAACTGTCTTCTGACTTCGCCTGATTTCCCTTCTGGACTCTGTTGCTGCTCAGCGTCGCTGCTCGCTCTCTAGGAACTCCGGGGGCATCGCCCGCCGCAACTGCAGTCAAAACCTCCTCGCTGGAACGGATTTCTGAATCTTTTGAATCAGGTCAGTGACTTTGCTCCAAGTCGCGTTCAGCTCCATATCCAGTCTCTGACCTGTATTCTCCCATTTCTGCAGAGATCCGCCCCAAGCAGCAGACGAGCAGCCCCGCGCACCAGTTTTGTTTAATAAACGCTTTGAACTTTCCCACTGCCTGTCTCGCCTTGAATTCTGGGTCCTACATTCTGAGATCATTACAGATTGAAGGAAGGTTGAATGGATTCACCAATTTTTTCTAAATGTCCTCTCACTGCAGAGCTATCTAGACGAGGTTGCATATTTTTTTAGTAACTTTAAATCAACCTTCCCTAAGCTAAATGAAAATGGTGAAACTTACCTTGGAATCGCTTCACCAGAATAGTCAGGCCCCCATTCCTTGGATTGATCACTCCTCATGGATGCATTGCTGGGAGCTGGAGATCTGCCTCCTGTTACCTTAGAACTAAAAACAGAAGCTTTGTCCATAATGAATGAGCCTAAGACAAATCTGATATGCAAAAACTAATCAAAATAACTGATAGAAAAAAAAGATATCCTTACTGTCACTGGTAAAATAAAAAATAGTGTTATTGATTTGTCGATTACCAGGTCTAAAACGGGCAAAATAATCAGTTTATGGTCATTAATGGCAGTGATTTAAAGGTTTTCCCTGACCAATTTAGCTATACAAATAAAACAAGTTTTGAAGCTAGATTTTATGAATAAAACAGTGATCAAGCATGGTAGAAAATAGGAAGTACTACACAACAAAAGGCTTGAGACAGGCTTTTCTTTCTTGGAGTTTTGTCACAGTACTGTTTTGTAATCTTTAGTTTTCAAAACTGTTCTTAAGAACTAGGGATGCTAGGGGTGCTTCATTATGTTTGCCAAAATAATCTAACACTCCTAAACAAAGGACTTTATTTAATAAGATACTTGCTGCTCATAGCCTGCTTCAGATCAAAGGTTTGTTCATCAACTCTAGTTAAAATACTCACTAATGTTCTACTAATCTGAACCATTTATAGATAAATATAATGACAAAACATTATTTTTAAAGGAAAATAAGATGTATGTCCAAACCTTTTAATTGGAATTTCTTTGTATTTATTTTTTTGCATTGGCTCAGCATTACCTGTAAAACGATTCATGGGAGGTATCCATTGGTTCCATGGTACTCGATGAGGAAAACTCTGATATTTTCCTCTTTTTCCTTTTAGCCATTTCTGCTGCAGAAGCTAAAAATAAATAAAAAAATCAATGGGATAAGTTTGATTTTACATTTTTTTATGTTTATACTGGTTAAATCCATGGACTTTAAGTCAGAATTTATGTTCTTAGTTGAACATATGAAGTATAATGTCTCCAAAAGGTAAAACGTTGACAACAGAAATATAGAGCAACTAAATCCAATATTGCAACACTAAACATTTACCATTTTTAGGAGATTATTAATATAACAGGATTCAGTTAAGACAGTGTTTTATTTACGAAGAGCTGTGCAACATTAATTATCTCCTTCTGTTTATTAAAGTAAAATATTGAGACCCTTCACGCTTCCACCTTGAGGATAAACTAAAACAAATTCTTCCTAAAAGTACAGTGGATGCTCTAAAGCAGAGCTTCCCTAATATTTCATCCTGTGAACCCTAAACAATATCAGAGATTAGAGATGCTTATGCTACGTTCACACTGGACACAGCTGGCGCAGCAAAATCGTGTCTGCTGCTTCATTTTTGCTGCTTGTACCAGTTAGTTCTGACGCGGGCTGAAGCAGCTTTGCTGCTCTGGCTGCGCCGGGTCCAAAAGTGTGTCTGACGCGGCGTTGGGCGGAACTTCACTATCCTTTCTCTGCCTTGCAGCTATATTTGCTGTGATCAGTGGGAAATAAAGTAGTTTTTAATATGTTTTAAGTGAGTGAGAAAGTACAGTGCAGTCAGTTCATTCAGATTATCATCCTGCCTTCTAATCTTATTTTCATAGCCGGAGCGGCTCCAGACCCCACATACCAGCCGTGCGCCGACAGTAGAAATCCCTTCATCAGCAGCCTCTGGTCGGGTCGCCTCCTGCGGTTCACCACGTGCGTGCTTTGGTAGGTATTTTTCATCTAAATAATCCAGACCTGCAGGCGGCAGGGATGTAATAAAAAGCTTTAACATACGTTCTGACGGTCGGGTTTCATTTGAAGCAAGTTAATTTATGTGCGTCAATAAACTGTTTCAGAGGAAGCTTATCATAGCGCTGTGTGTCATCAGAGCGATGTGTCTGTCTCGCTAATCAGCTCCCCATATCAGCTTCTCTGATTGGTTTGACCTTGCGCGTCGCGTCGAGCAGCAAAAAATTAAATTTTTCCATCTCGAGAAGCGGCAGCGCGTTTTGAAGCGCGTCACGCGCCTCAAGATGCTTAAACACGCCGCACGCAGCAAGCTTCAGCTGCTCCAGGACGGCGCTACGCCTCGCTGCCTGCAAAGCAGCGCCCTTGAACTTTTTGTTTGCCTCGCTTTGACCGCCAGCGCGTCAACCATTACGCTTTGCATGTAAACTTCGCTGCTTCTGTGCGGCGCCCAGCTGCGTCCGGTGTGAACGCGAAAGATATTGTCAGGGAGTCAGGACTCCAGTCTTTGTGTTTGTCTTTTGTGTTGTTCTCCTTCCACCAGCGGGAGTACGGCTTGGTTCGTCCGCCTCCTCACACACCTGCGGGATGGTTACCTCATTATCGGAGTGCTCTTAAGCTTGCTGGATTTGCCACTACCTGCGACACATGGGTTACCTCGAAAGGTTTGCCAGTTTAAGGGTACTCTAGCAAAGCTTTTGTTAATCTGAGTCTAACCTGGAGTTTTCGTATTGCCAGTTTTGGTACTCTAGCCAAGCTTTTGAGTTCTCACTGAGTTAGACGCTGAGTGCTTGTCTCCCTGAGATTTAACTTTGTTTTGTATTGTCTTTGCCAGTTTGGGGAACCCTTCCTGCAAACTGGACCTAGTTTCGGACCTCAACAGGGATCAACTGAGCCTTAAACTGAGCGAGGGATTCAAACAGGAGATTTGGATCAAGTCTCCTTTGAGATCATTGAGATCCCTCTCTGAACAAGGAAATCATCTTCACCACGACCCGTTCAAGTACCACAGGAAATCTGAGTGGCAACCAGCGTCTCAATCCATCTTCACCGTCCGAGTTCTGGGTAAACGCTTTTCCGCCCTCCACTGAATCAGACAAACTCTGGAAAACCTACACACAGATTGGAGTCAAAGATCCTCCACTTCTCTGGAAACGTGAGTCAACAAACAGATCCTCTCCTTCAAGATCAACAAATCAAGTTTCCCACTGAGCCTGTACTAACGGTCTGTCTTCCCCTCGTCTTCCAGTTCCGGCTGAGCAGAGTTCAGAGAGACTCTGCACCGAGATCATATCTCTTCAATAAAACCTGTTGAACTTTTACTCTGTGTCTCTCTGTTTGGCTTCACTGCATGTGGGTCCGAGCCTAAGTTAAAATCATGACACTTAAAGGCCATGTTGGGAATAACGAGGTTATATAATAATGCTGTCATTGACTGTGATAGTTTTTCTCATTGAAAAAGTAATTAACTAATTACATTTTATATACCAGTAGTGGCATTAAATTACCTGAAATGTAAATTAGTGCATTAGTACAACTCAATCAATAAAAGTGATTTTTCATAAACACTCCATCTCTGCAGCGGGGAGAGATTTACTGCAGGCAGTATAAGGACAATTGGTTGAAGAGCTGTAATGTGGGTGGGTTTTCTGCATGCTTTGAACACAGAGGGAAGCTGATGAAGCAGAGCCACTTTCTGATTATGAATTCAGTGGCTGCGGACTTCTGGCAAGATGGCTATGAGGGCACACATGTTGTTTTGAGCTCCAATCATGCAGCCTCCAAGCAACTACAAAAACCAACCCTTTAAGCACCATTTTTTTTTCCAAGGTAGACCCGAACATCCACACACTTAAACAAGGAGGAAAATAATACCTATTTGAAAGATGTCTGTAGTTTATGAGAAGAAGGCTAGTGTTGCTAAGCTATACATGCATGACTACGTTGCTACTGCTAGCATAGAAACACCTATGGAGACGTCTAAAAATTCCACTGGTAAGAAGACCACTGAAAGCAACTACAAATAAGCTCCCACCGGCTCTTTAGCTGCTGTCTTAGCAGCCATTAAATGTATGGATAACATGGTTGATAACTTTGGAAAACAGTTGCAAGAAAACTCAGAAATGTTTGCCCTCATTACACTCCAAGTGGAGCAGAACGCGTCCTACATAGCTGAATGTAAGTCTACTATTGTAAACTTTGAACAGAAGGTCGCAACAATGAATAAAGAAAATGCAGCTCTGGAAAAAAAAAAAAAAACTTCTGGAGGTTGAAATGTATAATCGATAGAACAAGAGGCAGTCGGGTCTCAAAGAGCAACATGGAGAAAACCTAAGAGAAAAGGCAGACCAGCTTCTTTCATAAATCGTACTGCAGTGGGTGGGCCAGTCAGGGGATGTGATTGACAGGATCCACCAAATAGGAAGAAAAGAAGAGGGACAGTCCTGTCAAGTAATTCTACAGTTCCCTAGTAGGTACCATTGTGACACAATCTGGAAAATCACAAAGGATTCAGCGGTATGTAAAGAACACAGTCTATGGCCCAAAATTATTATCAGGGCAAGGAAGTCTTTTACCCAGGTCATGTTGCAGTCATCGATGGCAAGGTGATCAAGGCTTCATCTCTTTTCTGACACTACTTTTAATTCTCTGTGAAGCTTTTTTTCAAATGGTCTCTTATTTGCACTCCTGTGTTTTTATTGTTTCCATCTGAATGAAAAAGGAGTAGACTTAAGTTAGGCTTAATGTAATCTGTGGATGCAAGGGTGATTTTGCATGTTTTAATGAAAACGGCATTATTTGACTTTTCAGGGCCCTGCCTTTAGGTCATTCTATCTTAACAAAACCCCTCAATTTCCATGTTTGTATAGTTATTTTTGTGTAGTTACTCCTCTCTTTCTATGTTTTTAAAAACTAATCTGAAGTTTTTTCTCTAAATGTAAGGGGCCTTAGAGAAAATGTCCAAAAAAAGGCAATGTTTCTGTACTGTAGAAACATAAATCCACATTATATTCTTCTTCAAGAAAGTCATTCAACAGACTGTTGAAAAAATGTTGGTCAAAACAATGGGAATATTTGATAACTTATACGCATGGTACATCTAAATCAGCTGGCGTGATTATATTAATTAGAGGTGGAATGGTTCACAAAATCCACGGTTCGATTCTGTTCGGTATATGTTTACTGTTACACCGAAATCCCATAAAAATTAATGAAAAAATCCCCAAAAATTTATGAATTGTAATTATTTTCAATGATCCGTGGAAACCCTGGATCATTTCCGCATGTTTGCACTTTGAATTTAATCATCACGTACGTAACCACCACCGGCATCTCAAAGGGAGGGACTCCCCAGGACGGGGAACCAGTGGAGGCGCTGAAGCTTTTACTTTGTGCAGTCTGGGCTTTTCTTAGAGGCGCAGCGGTGGACGCTGGCGGTATTTGAGGGATTACAGGTATTACCACGCACGCATCGCTCGCGGCGTCTGTTTACAATACTTGCCTGTTACGCACTTTTATCCACAGCTTTCTTTCCATCATCGTACAGGTCACTCCTAAATGCAAAAGTGGTCAGACCTACTTCAGGGTACTTGCTGGCGGCGTCTTCGCCAACTCTTGACACTCGCCATACCCACACAATTTCTCCACAACAACAGATTTTTTTCCCTGCTACACCCGGCTAAGCTGCTTCGCTTCTTCTTCTTCTTGTTTACTACTGGTGGTTGGCTTTGGTCGCAGTACCGCCACCTTCTGCTCTGGAGTGTAATCGCTTCCTCTATGAGAAAAAGGAGCAGCGCATGAACCGAACGAAACACACGCGAACCGAACCGAGACAGTCGAACCGAACGGTTCGGACAGTTTTCATAAACCGTTCCATCCCTAATATTAATGAATAACTTTCCAGGGAAAATTACACAAAAAAATGACAGTGATGGCCACTGGTCTCTCTCCACATAACATATCCATGATGCATTAATAATCTGAGGTAATATTTATGGATACTGCAACAAAAAATAAAAATAAAGGGCTTCTTACAAATATTGAAGTAAATGTTTAACAGCTTAAACAAGATTACCCACAAAGTATATATTAACAGGTGGGGATTGGAATATGGTTATGGATGTAGGGCTTGATAGATACACAAACAAATTTGAAAACTCACATTCAAACCATGTATTGTCTTATTTCTGTAGCAACTTAGAACATTTTGACTTATAGAGAGAAAAGCATGTTAATATAAAACAGTCTTGGTTTAAATCGGATGCATCAAGCAGATCTAGAATAGATTTCTGGTTGGAAACAGATAATATTCTCAAGCTTACGTCAGTTTGTAATATGTCTACAACTCCTCTTGCAGATAATTGCAGATAATTGCAACAGGGTACTGGAAATTTAATACAGATCTCTTAGGATATAATCTCTACTGTAGAGAAATCAAAGAACTAGTGGAAAGCACCCTTCTGGATGATTCAGTAATGATCTACACCAGAAAATGGGAATAATTAAAATATAATATACGGGCCCACTCTATCTCTTTTATTAAAAATATTTAAAAAAACAATGACCAGGAAGAAATAAGGTTAGAAAAAGATTTAAACTCATTATGTGTTAAACAGACACCAAATGATTTAGAAAAAATAACCTTCTAAATTTTTTTAAGTAGTACTATACTCATATGAAAGAAAGGTTTAAAGTATTTTTATATATTTAATATACAGAGAAAAATTGACTTAAGAAGGAGAAACAAACAGTGCATATATCTGCAGATTAGAAAAGAGGAGGCAAGTTAAAACATATTCCCAATCCCTTCTAATTAAAGATAAGGAATATACAGACCAAACTCTAATTGCGAAAGAAATTAGCAACTTTATCAAAATATTTTTCAACCTAAGACATTGATTTCCTCTTAGACCAAGTTAAAGACTTCCTTTCTCAGATCTCTTTGGATTTCAAGGAAAACTGTGACAAAAGTTATTGATATAGAAGAGATAGATAGTGCTATCAAGTGCCTGAAACTCGATAAATCCCCCAGCCCTGATGGCCTTACTGCAAATTTCTATAGACTTTTTGGGATTGCCTTAGAGAATTTATATTCCAGGTCTTTAAAGAGATCATATGTAAGAACTCTCTTCCACACAGCATGAAGCAGGGCATATGCCAAAACAAGGAAGAGACAAAAGGTTGTAGATAACTACTGCCCAATCACCCTTCTAAGCTGTGATTTCAAATTACTGGCATATCTATACACAAATAGATGAAAAACTGGTCTTAAGGATGTTATATCTGAAACTCAATCAGGTTTTATGTGCAAAAGATCAATATACGACAACATCAGACTCGTTCAGGATTTATTAAATTACAGTCATCTGATTGAAGATAAAGTCTTAATCCTCTTCTTAGACTTTTTAAAGCCTTTGATATGAAAGCTTTTATGTCACCGCAAGCTTGGTTTTCCTATCTTAGGGTACATCTCCACATTTTACCATTAATAGGGGAGTAAAGCAGGGCTTTAATATTTGTCCCTTCCTCTTTATCTTGGCTGTTGAACTTATTGTTTTTTTCATAAAAAACTCAAATATCCCTAAACTGAATGTTTTTGATGACCAAATTATAAGTAGCTAACTAGCTCATGACACCACAATCATTTTCCAAAACATCAGGTTTAGCTTTAAACCTACAGAAATATCCTGCTCTGGCCTGCCAAGGCCTGTTTGGATCGCAAGACTCCTTGTGTCACAACCCGATCTGTCCCGGAAGCACGATCCGTATCATCAGCTCATTGCACATGCACAACCAGATATACATTCAGGTTGCCCTCAATTTTATTTTCAAAAAAAAAAAATAAATTATGTTTTTCCCTTCTTAAAAATAAGCGTACTAAACTATAATGTGTTAAAGGTTAATAATCTATTTCCTATTTCCATTTAGTGTTAACATTATGGTATATAGTGTGTAATTTAAAGAAGGAAATAACTAAAAAAAAAAAAAGATAAATATTGTATAATCATATTTTGCCGGACTACTCCGAACATTTTTGATGGTAAAGTCAGACAAGCAGTTTAACACTAGAACTACTACGGAGAGGTCAATTGTCCTTTTTACCTAAAAGCCCTACAAGAGGGTCATTTTAGCTTGCTTATGTGCAAATAGTCTGGATCGTTCTTCCGGTACGGATCGGGTAGTGACAATGCGGCCGACGACATTGTGGCCGACAATATTGTAAGTACAGTTTAATATAACACAAGTATGTTAATAGTTCCATCTAAAACTAATGAAAATAGTTTTTTAAATTGTTATTGAGTCAGATATGTAGTATGTATGTAATGTTTGGTTTATTGAAAGGTTTTATTTCTCCCTGTGTAAATGGGTTTGGCTGACATTTATGCACAGGTTTCAATAACTGCAGTGTGGGGACTGTTTATATTTGCAATGATATTACTGCTGCTGAAGCTCCTCAAAAATGTTATTAGCATGCAGATCAGTAGTCAGTAGTCCGGTATCCATTCTTTGCCTGCATTGTGTATTAACTGTAACAGTTGCTAGGCAACAGAGCGTACAGCCAATGAAAGCTGCAGAAGGCTGCACCTGTTTGAATCCATAGCCAAAACTCTTCCGGTCTCCTTATTTTCACATCTGTGAAATAAGGAGACCGGAGTAATTAGTTACTTTGATTGAGCAGTAACTCAGTTACTATCACTCTGTTGGAGAATTAATGACAGTTACCTATTTTTAAGTAACATTCCAGAGACTTATAGGCAACCTGGCCATCCCCTAAAAATACATAAAATAATTTTTCTATAAATATATAGAGAAATGCATGTATAAATTATTGATATCCATGAATTTATATAATATCTAAGTATTTATTATTATTATAATAATTTTATTGTTTCCTGGTATGAAAATGAAATAATTAAAAATGCAATTTAGACAGCTAGAGATTTAATTCTTGAATTTAAAACATTTACATTTAATTATATAAAGAGACATTCTAATATATCATGACGCATTTAACTATTTATTGGGTTTTGCATATCTGTTTATCGCATGATATATGTATTTATTTTATTATGTCCCTTTGGCCCTCTATACACCTCATAGTTCACATCAAGATCATTTTGGAAATCATCTGGCAGCTTCCAAGTTGGTACTGTTCAATCTTTGGGGGTTCCCAACCGTTACCTTGGTAACCCCTGCTCTAAAAAGTCAAATGCTAAATCCGCTCTTCTCCAGAGGAACTCAGATTCCTTAAAGTAATAACTTTTTAGTACCTTTTTTAACCAAGTTTTAATAAAACTATATGGAAAGATTTTGACAAAATTGGTGCTTTACAAAGCAATTACAGAAAGACAATTATTCAATGAATTGTAAATAGATTTATCTACCATGGACATGTTTAGGTTGTTACCACTGTGATTTGGATGTAAAATAAGGGAAATGCAAACAATTGTCACTTGTCTAAGCTTGCCATATATCTTTAGGCATTTTTTTTGTTTTGTATCTAAGCTATGTAAATTGAAGCCATTCAAGACAGGAAAAAACAGCCTGATACCGTTTAGAATTATTATTATTAATACAAAAAAATATATTTTATGTGATTAAATACGAAAAATAAAATACTGGAAAAGTAATAGAAAAAATGTTTCTGTTGGTCAGGCTTCTTGGCTTGGATCACATAGTAGAGGAACAGGTACAGGGAGTGAAATCCGCAATATTCTTAAAACCCGCTGAACATGTTTAGGCAACTGGACTTGGAGTTTACTTTGTTTTTAACCTCTGAAG
>JAGKQL010000050.1:2060432-2079709 GCA_018398635.1 Cyprinodon brontotheroides | reverse complement strand
TATATGATAGATAAAGATATAAACAAATAATGGTAATATTTGTCCATTCTAGTCAACTTCAAGTTTTCATTAAACTGGTTTAGAGAAAACTGAGAAATGACTGCGTAAGAAAGGGATAACGCGTCTTCCACTTCGATGGATGCATGTAAAACAATATTGCTTTGGAAAAATAGGCTACCTGATGCTTCAAAGACAGCTCCTATATGCCTAAATATTTTAAGAGGGACCTCTTCATTTACGCTCAGTTTTATTAGGTCGCATGGCCTGAAAGCTACTGAGCTAAAATGATAAGATTTGTTTTTTTAATGAGAGTGAGAGATTAGTACTAAACTTGTTTTATGAAAAACGTATATATTTTTGGTAAACAAAAATGTCAGTCTTCATTAATAGTGAAAACCGGAAGCTTTCACATGCTCTTGGGGGTTCTTTTTACAGTAATTGAACAAACGAAATTACAAGTAGAGAGCTCTTGTAGAAATAATCTACAACAAAAGTAAGAAATAAAACAGAATCTCCTTCACTTGAATTTACAAAAAGAAAAAGGAACAGAATAAAACAGCAAAAAAGAAAAAAAAAAAACATAAGTATAAAAATATCCATTTATCTCCTCTCTCTTAGACCTTGTCAGGGTCCTGGTGGGGTGTCTATCTCCAACTGTCTATTAGCAAGAGGCGCCCTTGACAGGTCGCAAGTCTGTCACAGAGACACACAACAATTCACACACAGACCCAAACCTAAGGACAATTTAGAGAAGCCAATTGACATTCTTTCTTGCTGCAAGGCAGCAGCACTCACTGCCAAACAGTGCACCCTAAATATAAAAATAATAGAGAAGAAAGAAAAGCAAAGGGATTAATAACAAACAAAAAAATCTTTAAATATCTTGTTCAATTTTGTTTGCAATATTGTTTTGTATTTTTCTCAGACACCCCTTGAACAAGCATAGCTCATTTTTGAGGGAAGGAATGATATGATTAATCGTTTTCCCCCCCCACATCTTTCATTGTGATTGTTTTCAAGCTTATCCAATCCTTACTTTAATAATCTTTTTTAATTTTTTTAATTTTTGAGTTTACTCTGCTGCAAGACAGCATGAAGGCAACAAGTTGGTGTGGGATCACAACGTTAAGGGGGAAACATTTAATTTTGCTCTCTGTACCTGGCATTCCTCAGGTCCTCCTGTTCTCTCTGGGTTTAGTTTGCCAGTAAAATAAAAAAAAATATTGTTCACCAAATTGTCTCCATCATATTTTGCATACAGTTGTCTACATTTCATGACAATTCAATTAAGTATATTGATATAACGTCAATTCACAACACATATCAACACATTTGAATGTTGCAGAGATCTCTGGAACAGATTAAACCAGATATGGGGAAACTATTAAAAACTATTAAAAATTGGATCGCCAAATTTAATTTGAAAAAGATAAAGTGAAAGAAGAAAACCCTGACGAGGATGTTATTTTTTTTCCACTGCATCATTCATTAAGACTCTCTGTGTAAGTCTGTATTGCAGCTTCATCATGTCGTGAATCCAGTTGCTAACTTCAAACAAGCAAGGGGACTTAATCACTGTCAGTTAATTACATTCCTAGAGGAAACCGATGCAGATCACCAGGACTTACTTTACCAATCTTGTGTCCGCTGGTTAAGTTTATGGAGAGTGGGTAAAGTGTGAAAGTGAAAGCGTGGGAGGTCAAAGAGGAGATTTGTTAGTTTTTGGAGCTCATGGGGAAATTTGATGAATTCCCTTAACTGAGCGATGAGGACTGGCTTTGTGACTTTGGATTTGCTGTGGACATATGATCACACATGAATGAGCTGAATGTTAAGCTGCAGGGGAAAGATCAGTTTGTGCATGACATGAACACAAATGTGAGAGCCTTCAAATCCTTAAATCAACAAAGCCTGTCACATATCCTGGTTAACTGACCAACACCTCAGATCTACTTTGCCACAACAAAACTAACTCCAGACTTTGATGCATTGAAAAAAAAGGCAGAACAACAACACTGTTTCCACTTAAAATGCCGCACAGTCTCAATTTGAAGACTCCTTTCTTTCATTGGGTAATAATATGTTATGAATGTCTGAAGTGATTCCATTGAGCTTTTCAATAAAATATTGATTTCTTTGCACCCTCAATTGTGTCTGTTTTTCATACATTTCAATCCCCAGGTTTGATAAATTACATTGTGGGTCCAAATGCTCCCTGCCCAGCCTCTCTGTCAAATTTTAGAACCCATACTGGATGCAGAATTAGAAAAATAAGAGGAACTGTTCAAAAAATACTTACAGGGTTAAAAATGTTTTAGCTGCTTCTTCCTTTAATCTTCTTTAATAATAAATCATTCACATTGGGTCCATCAGTGATAATCTTTTCATGAGCCACGAGGTTACTGCATGCTGGCAAATTGTTGAATGAGCAAAGAGAACTGTTTCAGCTGATATCCTGTATATGATGTAATAAATATGCCAAAAAGCAAAACGTGTCTTTCAGGCTGTTCTTTTAAAGAAACATTTTCTTTACTCCTATTCATCTTGGGCTCTCTGAATATAATTAAGGGCAAACAGAAATAGTTTAGAGTTTTTTTAATGTCTTGAAAGTCTGAGTTTGAATAAAACCTGATCCTTTGTTTGAACACTAACCAGATAATCAGGTGTAGTTGGGTTTATCAACAGACCATTAAAGTCAGATGTTATCTGTGCTCTCAGAAAAAAACAGCAAAAGACTCTGATCCCATTGACAGAAAATTCTTTTCGGAGTGCAGCATCTTTCATCCTTTTTAACTAGCATTAAGCAGGACCTGATTGTTCATTTCAACAGTTTTGATCACCAAGTTTAAGTAAATACTGAATAAAATGAACACAATGGAAACTTAACAAACAGATGCTTCCTTCTGGGCTTTATAAAGCTTCAGATGTAAATTGGGTTCATTTCTGCTGCTCCACATGAATGTTGCACGAATGGAGGAAAGTCTCATCCTTTGATCCTATAGAGATATGCGAATTGATCCCCAGTTATCAGTGACCTGAGCTAAGAAACAGCAGGCTGACAGAGTAACAGAGGCAACATAAATGCATTTCAGTGTTGATACAATTTTTATTGTGTGCTTAATGTGTTAATAAATGGTAAGAAAAACCATCCCAGCAAATAATTAACCCATTTTAATTAATGCACTTTATCTCACACAGTAGCAGACAATTATATATTTGTCTATACCATACTTATTTGAAAGAAATCAATTCACAAATTCCTTGAAGACATAAGAAGGAAACTGATATGCTTTTTATTACATTTGTGACCTGTTTGAATCTTCTGATACAGAGAAAAGCTGTTTACAAGTCTGCGTAAGTGGAAATGAATGCAAAAACAATGAACAAAAATAAAGAGAATAACTTCTTTCAAATGGTAGAAATATTAATCTTTGATTATTTACAGTGAGCCCAACATTACACCAAGATAACAATAAAATATATAATATATGGTTTAAATGGTGAATGCTGGCATGACCATATGACTGCTATAAACATAAAAATAAAGGGTTTTAGCAAGTTTATTTCTATAGCACATTTATTTCTATAACACATTTCAGTTACAAGACAATTCAGTGCTGTACATGAATGAAGCTTAACAGTAGAAAGACAGTAGATTATGGTGGCAAAATAGAGATTAAAAAAAGTTGGTTTCAAGGATTCATGTCTTTATGTTTTGGGTTTATAGCAAATATTAACCTCCGAAAGTCAGTAGTCTATCCAGCTATGCGGAAACAAGTAAATTGAAGGTTTTCATCTTTACAATTTATTTATTTATTTGTTTTTTTAAGGCTGGCTGACGTCTGGTTCTTTGGTTTTAGTTGCTTAAAAGGCAAACACATAACCTCCACTTCAGCTTGGAAAACGTTTTATCCTGCATTAAACAAGCATATATACAGCATTACAGGCCTAGAAAGCTTGACCATATGACAGTTAAATAATTAGCAAACATTTATGTGAGTACACACAGTACTTCGTTATGTGTTTTGTATACAGTGATATTCTTATAAAGATACAGAGCGAGTGCATTATATGCCCAACTCCACCACTTCTTGAACAACCTTAGTTCCCTGTCTTTTATTACTGGACAGACTGATTAATCCAGGTGTGTCGGGCTAATATCGTCAGACACTAATATTAACATTAAGCAAGACTACAGTGTTAGACGCTGGAACAAGGATAAATTTAATGTTTAGGAAACATGATGCTCTCCTTGTTTTACCAAAGTGTTTAAACAAATACTGCCTATAAAACCTTAGTAATTACTCATTCAATAAAAGAGCACAAATAAAACACCAAACTTGTTTAGTCAAAAATGTACTGGTTTGACAAAACAAATTAATTTTTATTCCCCCATTTAGAGGTTTTCTGGAGCATGCGGCTCCTTTTAACAAATATATACCTGAATATCAGAACTCCTTTGAATCCTGAACTATGTACAGCAATACAATACATACGAAGAAAAAACTCACAGGGATGGGAGTCTCTCTAGGGGGGTCATTGCAGGTCACTTTTTAATTTGAATTATTACAATAGAGATTTTTTTGTTTTGTTTTGTTTTTTTATATCATTTAATTTACAGAAAATAAAAGGATAAAAAAATAAGATTTGCTTTATTATTTAAAAATACAAGACATATTTTAATTTTATTATCTGATATATGGGCAGATCCACTTCTTACTTTAGAATATTACAGCCCTAATAATAAAGAAGCTCCTTACTCGCTCCACCCTCTGTGCTTTGCACTTTCCTTATGTAATGTTAGCTAACAAAAAAAAAGCAGAAGAATGAGGATGAAGTTCAACAGCAGGATAGAGGGCCTCACTGAACCTCAGATCTTTGTAGGTGTGAAGATGACTGCAGCTGTCATTAGACACTTTATAGAAAGATATGCTGCCAGCCTCATAATCCAGGTACACTCCAACACGAGAGCAGCGCAAAGAGGAGACAAAAGTACCATTGTTTTTATGCCATATGTAGGAACCATGTCCTGATAAACTCTGGGACCAGGACTTTTCATTCATCCCAAACCTGTAGTAGACTGTGTCTCCTTTTCTGTTAATGCTTTTGTATGCTAGGCCAACAGTGCAGGGCTCCACCACCTCCACCTCAAAGTAGCAGCGCTCCTGTAGGCCCTGTTCACACAGGACCTGAGCGTAGTGCTCAAACCTTTCTTTGTGATCAGGATAGGGCTGCTCCTTCTCTACCCAGGTCACCTTTCTGTTCCCATCAGATAGAAGCAGATTCTTGTGTGCTGTTTTGGAGTCCAGAGTAAGTTTGCAGGCATCTGGAAAAACAAAAATAGATTCAGATTAGAGTGTAGAGCCTGAGTGATTAACTGGCGGCCCATTTATTGGGCCTATTTTAGCGTCTGACTCAATAGTCAACATCTCATTACCATTCATCTGACCCAACTGATTCAACCTCTATTTAACCAGCCTTCAGACAGTCATCAGTGCCAGATTATTTGAGCCTGTGGTGAGAGTACTCTAGCGTACCTGTGTTTTCTGATTGCCTGATTTTGACCTCTTCTGTCCCTGGACCTCTGAGTCCACCTGTTCCCATTCTGATCTGTTTGCCTGACCTGTCTTTGGGCTCCCGATGAATTTTTGCCTGTCTGTGAATTGAACCTGGAACTGTTTCCCAACTCTGTTCTGGATTTCTCCTTGGTACCTCTGATCTCCTGGCTCTGACTACCGAGCATGTCACGGACACCGGCTGTAACCCTCTGGATTATCCTGCCTTCCTTCGTCTGCTCCTTTCTCATCTCCTGCCTGCCCTCCGACCACCGATACATCGGCATCTGGGACACTCTGGGAAGAACCCGTTTCGTTGTGCTGGCAGCCGACCAGCTGGAACCATCCTTACCATTTTTGCTTGGACTAAACTATTAGACCAGGTTAGTGACTCACAAGTTCTTTATCATCAACCTCCAGAAAGATGTGGTCACTAACCTGCTCTGTCTCCTCCTGCAGAGGAGACAGAGAGGATGCATCTAAGGCAGGACTCTGCAGTTCTGTTTCCAATAAACGTTTTGAAAAAATCGAAATGTCCACCTAGAATACTGGATCCTCCTGTTGTGAGCTTGACACTGGGGGGGATTTTAGATGTCATCTCTGATGTGTTAAATATAAGAATGGATTTTATTCCATTAGTCCAAATGGGGGGAGGGAATTGGTAACAACCCACCAGTTACTGGATGGACTTCCTAAGCCTCCGTCACTTGTTGCACTTTATTTGGCCATTTCTGTTTTAAATACCAGTCTTTGACAGTTGGAAAGTACTGTTGGTGTTGGTTTTATTTATGGTTTAAGTCCAGCCACATAGGAACAATGTGACATTTGTGTAGTTTTTTACTCCCCAGAAAAAAGTTATCTACTTACACTTTTTGAATCCTGGTTTGATCCGGTTACTTCCATCATGTTCAAAACTTTAAAGAGAGATCAGAGTTAGAAACCAACTTTATTTAAACTACTATATATGGGCATTTTGGACTGGTTTCCAGAATACAAAGGAGTAGCATTTCAATTACTTGAGTTTTTGTTGTTTAAATTGCTCAGAAATCAGCTTGATTCCTGTTTCCCCTAAATGGTTGTAGCTTAGGTCCAGTTCCACCAGGTGGGAGGGGTTGGACTTGAGAGCTGAGACCAGATATTCACACCCTGTCCGTGTGATACAGCAGCCAGATAACCTGAGAACATCCAAGGGTTGATGCAACTGTTAGACTGATTGCAACAGACTCTTGTTATTGGTAATTTGTAGAAAATATCTAAACAATGAATACTGAATAAAGTTGCTCTAACATTAAAGGAAGAAATAACATTATTATGGTAGGATTAAGAAAATAGATTGTATTTAGATGTGTATAAATACCTCAATACTTTGAGTTTGCAGCAGGGACTTGATAGTCCGCCACAGAGCAACTTCACACCTGAATCCATCAGATCGTTGTTGCTCAGGTCGAGATCTCGGAGCGGGGAAAATGGGAACTTTAAGCCAAAGACCAGGTGTTTAATCCACTCTGCAGTCACCTTGCAGTCTTTTAACCTATAAGAATTTTACAAGGGTAGAACTGGATGTTAGTTACACGTGTACAGGCCTAATTTAAAACCTGCTTCACATGGATCACTATTTCCTATACAGAAGAACAACACATCTGAAAAATTGCGAGTGTAAAAAAAGAAATCTAAAAACCAATCAAGGAAAAAGTGACACCCATTTTTTTTAGCCTATTTCCCACTAAAAAGTGCGGGTTAAAGCATGTTTTTCAAAAATGGGTCGGATAGCTAAAAATCAGCATTTGGCTCCTTTCCCACTGGCAGGGGTCTAAGTAATAGCTTGCAAGCTGCACTGCCTCTGTCCCTGCATCGCTGCATGTCTGGTGACACCATCACGCTGGGTTGGCGTTCTTGATGTCACCCGGGAGTTTAGTGGCAGTGGGAACTGCTCACTGATGCGTCTCTAGCCGTGTCAAACGACTCGGCAAGTGATCTGTGTTAAAATGGCCTCGGCTCTGATTGGCATGTTGTTGGAACACCAGACCAAGGTTGACCCACTAATGCACGTCATACCATTGAACGCAATGTACGTACGTCAACACACTGCGCCTGTCACTTCTAATCTAACAAGCCGAAACAACTCTTTACATTCACTAAACATGACGCAGCACATGTGAGATTGATTCGGACAGATAAAAGAACAAAACAATAAAGCACACTTACTATGCTCGGCCTTTCTTACATGTTGCCCTCCATTGTTTACTTTTCAGATATCTGTCGCACTGGTGACATCATGAACGCTAACCCAGCATGATGGTGTCACCAGAGAAGCAGCGGTGTGGGGACAGAGGCCATGCAACTTGCCAGCGAGGGATTATGCCCAGCTATTTTACCAATGGGAAGAGAGCCAAATGTAGATTATTAGTGGGCCGACCCATGTTTAAAAAACATGCATTAATCCGCTATTTTAGGTGGGAAAGAGGCTTAACTTTTACCAAAACCCTTGGATTTGAAACACATTCATATTCAACATTCATCGTAAAACAGATATATTTCCTTGATTATAAAAAGTAAACTCACACAGCCTTTTTGCTGCTCCTCACTGCTGGTATGAGCCTCCTTCTCCCTTCATCTGTTGTGTTGTAACTTTTTAGATCCAGCTCCTCCAGTTCATTCTTGGACACCTGCAGCATGTAGGCCAGGGCAGAGCAATGTAGGGGAGTTAACTCTTTATTCGAACGATTGTCCAGTTGAAGATATTCTTGGATCTCATCTTTGAGTTTATGATCTCTCATCTCAACCAAAGCCTGAAAGATATTGATGCAGCTATCTGGAGACAAGTTCTTTCTTCGGAGAGATCTCAGGTAAGTTAAGACTTTCTTGTCTGCATCTTCATTTGGGTCAACAGATGTCAACATGCCCTGAAGAGGTCTTCGGTTTGGTTCAATCATCAGGCCAAGTAAGAACCGCATGAAAAAGTCCAAATGACCATTCTTCTTTTCAAGAACTTTGTCAACAGTCATCTTTATGAGGTCAGCTAAAGCATAATCTTTATCCTCCAAATTGAGAAAGTCCACAAGGTCTTTGGTTTTCTTGGTTGTGAAACATTCATAGACATACAGTGCAGCAAAGAACTCTTGGAGGGTCAGATGCACAAAGAAGAAGATCTTTCTCTGGTAGAAAACTTTTTCTTCTCTAAGAACCGTGTTGCAAAAACCAGAATAAGTAGAGGCTTCTTCTGTGTCAATTCCATTGTCTCTTAGGTCTTCCTCGTAAAATATTAGATTATTATCTAGAAGTTGGAAAAATGCAAGCCTCCCAAGTTTCAAATTAAACTCTTTGTGCGTCTGCAGAAGCTTCTCCATGTGGGTCTTACTCTTCTTTTCATATTTTCTGCTTCTACGTTTTGTTTGGGCTAAAACAAAATGTGCCATCGTCTCTGTCAGAGTCTGAGGGATTTCAGCTTTCTCATCTCCACCAAAGACCTCTGAGAATAAGACCGAACAAAGCCAGCAGAAGATCGGAATCTGGCACATGATATCCAGACACTGAGAGGACTGAATATGTGATATTATGCTCTTTGTGAGATTATAGTTATTACAAAATTTCCTTTTGAAATATTCCACTTTCTGATCATCAGTAAACCCTCTTATTTCTGTCACCAAGTCAATGTACTCTGCAGGTATCTGACTGGCTGCTGCTGGACGGGACGTTATCCAGATGTTTGCCTCAGGAAGGAGGTTAGCCTGTATAAGGTTTACAAGCAGGTTACCTACAGATGTTACATCTGTCAGAGACGACACTGTCTTTTTGTTCTCAAAATTTAACTTCAGCCTGCTTTCATCCAGACCATCAAGGATTATTACTATTTTTGCTTTACTATAATCTGGAGGATCTTTTAGAGATTGAAGAGCTGGATGAAAATCACTCAGAAGCTCGTTGAGGCTTTTTTCCTTCCTAACAAGGTTCAATTCTCGAAAAGCAAGACAGAAAACAAAGTCAATGTGTTGGTTTGCTTCCTCCTCAGCCCAGTCAACAATGAACTTCTGAACAGCAAATGATTTCCCAATGCCTGCAACTCCCTTTGTCAGGACCCTTCTGTGGGGTTTCCCTTGGTCCTCTAAAGATTTAAACATTTCCGTTAGGTTCACTGAGGAATCTTCTGAGGACTGCTTTTTAAGAGTGCTTTTCAGGTGTCTAAACTCATGCTCATCAGAAAGACTCTCTCCTTTGGTTACGTAGAGAGTGGTGTAAATACTTTTCAGTGAAATTTTGGGGTCACCATTGCCCTCAGCTGTAACCGAGAATTTCTTTTGCATTTCTTTTTGAAGTTTCTTCTTCAGTTTTAAATCGGGTTCTTCACCTGTGGAACAAATCAAACTGACATTGATGAAATCATATCAAATGTTAATCATCATCTAAAACTCTTAACCCTGTTTAAGGTTTAAAATGTGTATAAGACAAGTGGTATTTCCTAAGCAAAGAATTTATAAGCAGTTATGAGCAATAAAAAAGTTTTTAAAACTTTACCATGTGTTTCTGGGGTTGTTTTTTGGCACTTTGGACAAAATTCATCAGATGTTGAAGACGACTGACACGACTCTCCAGCTATTAAAGCCTCTTTACAGACTGAACATTGCTTTGGTTGGCTATAAGATGAACAACATAACAACAAAATATCATTCATTCTATAGTATGAGTTGTTTTATACTACATATAAGGATTACACTGAAACCTTTAACTTCCAAGACAACACAAAGCAGTCATGTGTGTGGTGATAGAGGACACAAACGTGATCAAGGCAGCAGAAATTCAGCACAAAGAAACGTGCATAAAAAAAACAGGAACAAAACCTAGAGGTGTAGTTTTTTTAGTCTACGTTAGTAAGTTTATATATACAATCATACATATTTCAATCAGAACTCTCTGTGAATCAGTCTTGATAGGTCTTACACCAATATTACAATGGTTTTATAGACTGAAAGAGGTTCTTCATTTATTTATTTATCTGAATGCTAATTGCAATTCAAATAAAGGTTTACCAGACCAGACATAGTTTATCATACACTGTAACTGCAGAGCTATCTAGGTGAGGTTTGAATGTCTAAATACTTTATTTAGTAACCTTGAATAAGCTTTCTTTAAGCTTTACTAAAAATGGTGAAACTTACCTTAGAGCTGTTTCACCAGCAAAATCAGGCACTGCCTCTATGGATCGATCGCTCCTCATGGACAGATTGCTGAGAGCTGGAGATCTGCTTCCTTTTACCTGTGAACTACAAACAGAAAAGTTTACAAACACATGAGCTACTTTGTAGCTTTTGACAAATTTGATACGCAAAAACCAATCAAAATAGTTTAGTGCTTTCTATGAAATGAAGCATAATTCTAACTGGCAAAATAAGCAAGACCAGAAACATTGCAGTTTAGCATAAATCTAGTCACCTCTAGCCAATACTGGAGTTGAGGGAGGATGAGGGGTTATGGCATTCCCCTTCTTAAAAAAATATTAAAAAATAATCACCCTGTCTTACCATTACTCTGTGACATTTTATCACTGAATGTCTAAATTTCATGCGTATATTGCCTTGAGTGTTAGAAGCTGTCCAGACGATCTCCATCTGAAGTTAAGTTATTTTTTCTGTGATATCTCTGTATCTTAAGTGTCAGGTTTATTCAATGATGATTATAAAGTTAATGTGTGTACATATAGAACATTGAAGAAAATGAGATGCTTCAACTCCGTTTACTGCAAACTGTCATGCAACGGTGGTAGGAAAAATTTGTTGATGTTTGTGCAAGGCTAATCACAGTTATCGGGACACCACTCTTATTCTGTGATTCAATCAGAAGGAGCATTTTGTCCTATGACCTGATCACACAGATTAATTGCCTTGTCAGAAGAACACTATTCTGTAACCCACCCCATGTGTTATGATTCACTTAATAAAAAAGGCTTCTGCTGAGTGAAACCCACCAGAGAGCAGTAGATGTGACTGAACGTGACTCTCAAAAAATCCCTATTTTTCTGTGCGGACTTCAGTCCTTCTTTTATGAACCTACATTTTTAACGTAACACTAAGTAACTCTAACTGACCACAACTACTTTACAACATAATACTTACAACTCTTTGAACATTTAACCCTTTAATTTCCCCTGGGATCCAAATTTCAAAAGGCAAGAAAACCTCTCCTTTTTGTAACTTTGTATCGCCCACCAGGTCCTTACTCTGAATTTTTAGATGAGTTCCTTTCTGATTTGTCATTAAATACTGACAGTGTCATCATAGTGGGAGATTTTAACATCCGTGCGTACATTGAAGGCGATAGCTTAAGAGCAGCATTTAATGCTATCTTAGACACTATTGGCTTTGTTCAAAATGTGAATAGTCCCACACATTCTCATCTTTCTTATACTTTGGATCTTGTGCTGACATAGGGCATAGAATGTGAAGAAATAACAGTATTTCATTACAACCCTGTCCTCTTCTGACCACTTTCCTAATAACCATCAGGATTACTTTAACAGAGTTCTCCTCCCTCAAAAGAAGGTTCACCTTATTATCAGATCATTATCAGATAGTGCAGTTATACATTTTAAAAGAATCTGCTTCACTTTCTCTCCCCTGTGTGTCACTGAGCAGTGTTGCAGAGTGCAAAAGCTTAGCTTATTCCCCTTCACAGGTTGGGATGATTTTGTTGATGGGGTTGCTAGTTCTCTGCAGCGCACTGCCTTAGACAACGCAGCTACTTTGAAAATGAAAAATAGAAAAGTTTTGCTCCTGTGGTTTATTGCAGAGCTGCGAACCTTTCAAGCAAAATGCTAGGAAACCTGAAGTTGAAAATCTGATTTGCTCCACAGGACTGCGGGAATCCTTCCTTGTCTGGAAAAATAGTTTACTGCTGTATAAGAGACCCCTTTGTAAAGCAAGAGCAGTATATTTCTCCTCCTTGTTAATAGAGGAGAATAAGAATAATCCTAGATTTCTTTTTAATACAGGTGCCAAACTCACCCAGAGCCATACAGGGTTCGGTACACCTTTTCCAAAGTAAAATCAAGCACTTTTCAAGCACTTTCAAGATCCATTTAAACTTTTTCCAGCACCTTACACCACCACCAGTTGTCGGCCGGAACCAGTTTTGCACGGATGACTGCCGGATGATCAAAGAAAATGACTCCTCTGCCATGGCGTAGTAATATAACCAACCAGAGGGTAAGTCGCAATTCAGTATTATCAGCCGTAGAATTATCGCCGTAATGCTGTTTTAAGGTCTGGGCCTGGCAATGAATTAAAAACTTCGGGGGTTTTTTTGGAATGTTGGCGAGGCGGTAGCGTGAGTTTGGCGAGGCGGCCACCTCGCCAAGATAGTGCTGCGGGAAACACTCCAATACTAACATTACATAATCACACTGTACTCTCAGTCACTCAGTAACTTAGCCTTGTGAATTCCTATAGCTAGCAGTTACTAGCAAAAACAGATAGGCGCTTATTGTAACGTGTACTAGTGGGCTACTTCAGTTTGGCTTACTTAAAAAGTCTATGACTTTACCCTTCATGTGACTCGACAGCGCAGACTCGCCCATTGTGAAAAGCTGCACATCTTTTTTGCAGACTTTACAAGAGGCAACTCGTGGGGTTTGTCCCCCTTTAATCCATAATTTTGTATTTTTCATCTTCCAGCCAAATGTTCATTGAAATCTATAACCCGGCATGGTGCCGTAGTGATTTCATGGGGGCGGAGTCACACATGGAAATAGACTGCTAGATCGCAGTCACACATAAGCGAGCAGGTTTCATTTTCGGGCTCTCCAACAATTTATTTTTTAAACTTTTTAAAATTTTATTTAATAAACACACGATTCAGTTAGATAGGTATTTTTTGCGAAATAATTAGGTTACAACTTCAAGCATTTTCAAGCATTTCATCCAAAATGTAAGCACTCTTCAAACCTTGAAAACACAACGTCAAAATTCAAGCATTTTCAAGGATTTCCAGCACCGGCGTATCAACCCTGGCCATAGCTTTAGTTGAACCGTATCCATTCCATCTACTCTTAGAAGTAATGATTTAATGTAATGATTCTTTATAAATAAGACTGATTTTATTAAAAAATAAGATCATTAGCACTCCTCTATCCGCTCATTGTATCTGGAGGTAGTCATGGAATCTGAACCAGGTTTAGGGGGTTTGCTTTGGATCCAGTTGAACTTTCTGAATTAGCAAAATTATTGTCTTCCTCTAAATCTTCAACTTGTATGTTAGATCCAATTCCAACAAGGTTATTTAAGGAGGTATTCCCTTTGATCTCCTCCTCCATTTTAGATGTGGTTAATCTATCTTGGTTACCTAAAAGCTTTTAAGGTTGTTGTAATCAAACCTCTGCTTACGAAACCGTCTCTTGTGACCCAGACGACTTAGTCAATTATAGACCTATATCCGATCTTCCTCTTCTTATCAAAAATTCTTGAGAAAGTAGTTGCCAAACAAAAGTTTGACCATCACAAACTACACCATAATGAACTTTTTGAAGAGTTTCAGTCTGGCTTTTAAAGCTCATCATAGCACCTGGAAACAGCTCTGGTGAAAAGTCAATAACTGATATTATTCTCATGGCCTCAGATAATGGACTTGTATCTGTGCTCGCCCTGTTGGATCTCAGTGCTGCATTTGATACAGCTGACTATAATATTCTTTTTGAAAGACTTGAATATTTTGTTGGAATTAAAGGAACAGCACTGGACTGGTTTTAATCGTATCTATCTGATTGATTTCAGTTTGTTCATGTTAATGATAGATCTTCAACACGCCAAAGGTTACCTGTGGAGTACCACAGGGATCAGTGTGCTAGGACCAATTCTTTCTTTTACTTTATACATGCTCCCAATTGGTAGAATTATTAGACAGCATGGGATTAATTTTCACTATTATGCTGATGATACCTAGCTATATCTGTCTATTTACATTACATAGATTACAGGCATGTCTTGAAAGACATAAAAACCTGGATGACTCTTAACTTTCTCCTTCTAAATGCAGACAAAATAAAAGTTATATTCTTTTGGACCAGAGTCTTTGAAAAGAAGCTGATTAGCCAGTCACTTCATTTCGGATAGGATTAATGATAATCCTCAGATATCATAAAGTAAAAAATCTTGGCCGTTATTTTTGACTCAGACCTGTCATTTAAATCGCATATCAAAAGAGATTTCTAGAATTTCCCTTCTTTCATCTAAGGAATATTGCAAAAATTAGGGAAATATCCTGTCCAGGGTTGATGCTGACAAACTAGTCCATGCATTTGTTACTCAAGGCTGGACTGTTGTAATTTCTTTACTATCAGAAGTCCACAAACTGTAGTTAAAAGCCTTCAGCTGATCCAAAATGCTGCAGCCAGAGTTCTGATGAAAATTAAAAAGAGAGATCATATCTCTCCTATCCTGGCTTCTCTTCATTGGCTTCCTGTTAAATCAAGAATAGAATTTAAAATCCTCCTTCTCACATATAAAGCCTTAAATGGCCAAGCTCCATCTGATATCAGAGATCTGATTGTTCCCTTATGTTCCTAACAGAGCACTTCGCTCTCAATCTGGCAGGTTTACTAGTGGTTCCTAGAATTTCTAAAAGTAGGAATGGGAGGCAGATCTTTAGTTATCAGGCTCCTTTCCTGTGGAACCAACTACCAGTTTTAGTCCATGAGGCAGACACCCTGTCTACTTTTAGGGCTAGGCTTAAAACTTTCCTTTGGATAAAGCTTCTAGTTAGAGTGGCTCAGGTTATCCTGAGCTATCTCTATAGTTATGCTGCTATATGGCTAGAGACTGCTGGAGGACATAGGGACCCCATTTCATCATTCTGCTTCATTCTCTATTCTCCTATTCTGCAAGAATCTGTTAGTTCAATCTCCCAACGTTCTGCTCTCTCTGCTTTTTCCTCAGAGTAGCTTTCTGCCTCATCTGTTCCTGTTTGGCTGTGAAGTCATCCCTGGAGAAAAACATGAGTCTGTGCGCTTCCATCAACACCTCCTTGCTTATACATGCTGGAGACGGGCCTGTTTTCCAAAGTGTAGTCCTGTTTCTCTGACTGTGTCACTGGCTGGATGTGCCTTCTTCCTCCTCTGACATGGGGAGCTGGCCCGGAGCTCTCGCCTGCCTGGCTGTGTGTTTCTTGGACGGGGGTCGCCTTTTACAGCTCGCTTTTGTGTTCCTGCTTCTGCCCCCTGAACTCCCAGTCGGCTCGGCAGATGGCCGCTTCGCCATCACTTCGAGCCTGGTTCCTGCTGGAGGCTTTCTTCCTGTTAAAAGGGCTTTTTTCCTCCCCACCGTCGCTACAAGCATGCTTAGTGTGTGAGATTGCATTCAGTCAATGAGCCAATGCAATCAACTGGTTTTCCTTAGATAGAAACTTTGACTCAATTTGGCTGTGTATGATTCTGGTTGAACTGTAAAAGTGCCTTGAGATGACTTTGTGTTGTGAATTGGCGCTTTATGAAATAAACTGAATTGAATTGACTAAGCTTTTAGCTTTACTAAAAATGGTGAAACTTTACCTTTGGGAGCCAAGCTTTCACCAGCAAAATCAGGCACTTCGCCTCTATAGATCGATCAGCTCCTCATGGACACATTGCTGGGAGCTGGAGATCTGCTTGCTGGTGCCTCTGAACTACAGACAGAAGAGTTTGCAAACACATGAACTAATTTGTAGCTTTTACAATACGATAGGCAAAAGCCAATTAAAATAGTTTAGTGCTGTCTATGAAAAAATATATACATTAAGAGTTTTTAAAGCTTTTTTCTCTAATTACTAACATCTGTAATATAAAATCATAAAAAATGAGTGAACTTGATTTGATGATAATCAGATCGAGTCTGATATTACCAAAATAACCAGTTTAGAGTCCTTAATGGCATCCTTGAAAATGGTTTATCTTACTTATTTGATAAGATAATTACTGCTCTCCCTGCTTCAGATGTAAGGTTTGTTCATCAATGCTAGTTAAATTATTTACTAATGATCTACTAACCTGAACCATTTATATGTAAATAAAAGGTCAAAAGCATTATCTTTAAAGGATAAACACATATTTGTACAAACGTTTTAATTGGTATTTGCTTGTATTTTGATTTTTTTGTATAGGCTCAGCATTACCTGTAAAACAGCTCACTGGAGACATCCATTGGCTCCGTGCTACTCGATGAGCAAGACTCTGACAGTCGCCTCTTTTTCCTTTCAGCCATCTCTGCTGCAGAAGCTAAACTTAACAAAAACATGTAAAAAAAAAAAAATTTGTGTAATGATTTTGATTAGAATTTTTAAGAGTTAAACAACAGTTTGACAACAGCTGGTTTCTGTCCAGTTGGACAGTATTTTATGTAGAGAGCCAATCACAATTATCTCCTTCTGTTTATTAATGTCAAATATTGAGACTCTTCACTCTTCCACCATGAGGATAAAGTAACACAAACTCTTCCTAAAAGTGCTAAAAGTGTAGTGCATGCTCTAAAGCAGAGCTTTCCTAATATTTCAGCCTGTGAGCCGCAAACAATATCAGAGATTAGGATTATAGGCAATGTTACAAATAACAGCGTTATATAATAAAGATGTTATTAACTGTGTTTGTTTTTCATTGAAAAAGTAATCTAACTAATAATATTTCAGACATGCTCCTGAACACCTTCTGACATCAACTATAAGGACTGTACACCCCCCGCAAAAAAAACACACACACACCACTTCCATGTGCTTCTCAGCTATAGCTGTATATAATCTGCAAATCTTTTATCTGCTGTTATATGTCATCATTATTTATTATAACCCCACTAAAATATATATATACAATCCATATCCTAACTTTTCCGTATAGTCTATATAGTTTTTCATATTTATTTATTTTATAGCCTCTTACAATTACTCTGTTTATGTAAATAATTTATAGTCCATACATACATACATAGTCTCTGTGCACATGTTAATTAATATTTATATCCAGTGCAGCACTTCTGGATAGATGCAAACTACATTTCCTTGGTTTGTACTTGTGACAGTATAATGACAATAAAGGTGAGTTATATACCAGCAGTGCCGGCCATAAACTTACTCTCTCTACAGCAGGGAGAGATTTACTGCAGGCATTGTAAGGACAAGCAGGGAGCTGAAAGGCATGTACGATGCTGATTGGCTGAGAAGCTGTAATGTGGGCGGGTTTTGACATTTTAAAATGTCAAAATATGTTCGCTTTTATTATTCTGTTGCCTGCAGTTTGCACCACATACTTGAAAAACCCTAACATTTACTTCCAGCCACAACAAACAGTATTGGAAAACTACAAAGAGGTGACCAGGCCTGAGGCAGCTGCTAATGGGAATTTGTTGATGTGACAGCAAATTATTATTTTAAGCCTGGATCGTAATCTTGATGAACTGACTGCACAGACAATGTTTTGAGGTGGACTTTCTCACTTAAAACCCCATTAAAATTGCTTTTTACCCACTGATCACAGCAAATACAGCAAAGTCAAAAAGTTAGCTGCACTCCACCTCAAGTAGAAGGCAATAGCGTTTCAGAGTCTACATTTTAATGTTTTCCAGGGGAAGATACCCCTGGTTCCCCCTACACAGTTCAAAGCCTAAAGATGTGTTATACCATGGTGTACACACTATGAAATATTCCTAGCTAAAAGCCTGCCTGCCTTTAAACAACATGTTATTTAGCTACTTTATCTTGCTATGATGATTTTACTTGCATGTTTTAGGTTGGTTTTTCTTTTGCACAAAAATACTGGGATAATAGTCTTGCTTTTTTAGATGTTGGAGATTGGCCTGTTTTCAGTGTAGTCCTGTTTCTCTGACTGTGACTGGCTGGAGGTGCTCTCTTCATTGGTATTTTTAATTCAATTTTTTTTTTAACTATCAATTTATGTAATGTTTCCTACTAGAAAGCATTAGTAAAAAAGTAGTTTGCTGCAATGAAATTAGTCGTTTTAAAAAATTTGCAAAAAAATTAGAGAAAAGATCTATGTTGGTTTTATGATTCTAAGGTTAGTATGCAGGGTTGGACTACATGGTGGAAAGAAAGCTTTATTACTAAACCCAAATAAAATATTAGATAAACTCTAATAACAAATATATTTAAATGAAAAATGAAAATCCTTAAAGAAAATATTCAGGTGAGGAAAGTGAGTCATTCTCTGCGGTCTCGGTCGATTTCATTCCCCACTCGTTTGTAAACATGAGAAAAACAAAACAAAAGAAACAGGAAAAAAAACAAAATCGGATATCTCTTATGGGTTGAAAGAACAAGGTGATAGAAAAACATATTTATTCTTTCATCAAATAATATCAATTACATCAAAATAAAAATCAAAACAAAACAGCGTTTAGACCTTTCTTTCAGCAACAACTGCTGTGGTTTTAGTTACTGCGTAGTTCCAAAATGTCCGCTGCTGCTGCTGCTCCTGCTGCTGCTGGGAAGTAGTTAGAAAAAAACACGCACTTACATAAAACACGCATCAATATTCATGCTGAAAATGAGTAGCAAGAGCAAAAACATGCAGAAGCTCACCTTTCGCTGCTCGAGTTAACTCGCTTTCATCCACTTTTGGATTTCTATCCACTACTAAACCAGTCCAGACAAACAGTTTAATGGTCAAAATGGAAAGTCCCTCTCAGTTTACTTTCGGTTTCGAACAGATTTGGCAACCTCCCCTTAAAGAAACAGAATCATCCTATAAGCTCTTCGTAA
>JAGKQL010000050.1:2031641-2055749 GCA_018398635.1 Cyprinodon brontotheroides | reverse complement strand
TGCCGGCTCAGACATTTTTCTTTCGCGCTACATGTGCGCTGCCAGGAAATCCTATACACTACTGTTTATGCTCTAAAACACTCTAAATGACTTCGTTTTCAGTAAATTCTGGATGCTACCCACTCAGACACTTGGAATACATTGGAGGAGCAGTATGGAGATATATTGACACGTATTTGTGTGGACTTTTATGGACCTTTCTGCCTCGGCACCATAGACCCTCCATTATTTGAATGTCAGCAGACAGCAAGATGCCTCCCAGGATCTCCAGATGGTATTTGAGATATCAAAAAGTACTCCGGCAGAGTGTTGTTCAGCATGGGGTAGAGTAGAAAAATGAAGGCTAATCATGTTTTGTGTACTATTTTTAACATTCTGAGTTAAGAAGATGGGCCTCCAAGCAATGGGCCGAAGTTAACCCCCTCTTTAAAGGTACTACCTGCGCACCTGTGTTGATTTTCCAGCGCGTTCTCCCCAGAGGGCGAAAGTAAAAGTGCACTAAGTCGTAAATACGCACAGCTGTTTCCTGGTTTCTGTCGCCGCCAGGTGGTGCCGTATGTTTTGAGCTTAGCAGCAGACAGGTGAACGCAACGGTAATGACTACCAATGCTCGCGCTTCACACTGGACGCAGCTGGCCGCGACAGAAGCAGCGAAGTTTAGCGCGCTATGCAAAGCCAATGGTTGACGCCGCCACGCTACGAGCAAAAGGTCCCCCGCTGGGCTGCTTTGAGCAGCAGGCGAGCATCGCTCTTGCAGCTGAAGCAGCGCTGGCCGGGCGCTGCTTAAGCATCTGACGCGAGGGAGAGAGACACAGCTGATGATCACCTCTTAAACAGTTTATTGACCGCCTAAATTAACTTAAAAATGCAGAAATCTGCCGGGCAGAATATGCAGTTGGGATTATTTAGATGAAAAACACTACCAGCTGCCGCTGTGTGAACCGCTGCTGATGAAGAAGGATCCATACTGTCGGCGCCTCGCTGGTATGTGCGGGGTCTGAGCGTTCTACCAGAAAAAATATTGAAGGCAGGATAATAATCTGAATGAACTGACTGGCACTGATTACGCTTTTTCAGGTGTATTTTTCTCACTTAAACGCATAATTAAAACTACTGTATGCCCCACTGATCACAGCAAAATATAGCTGCAAGGCAGAGAAAGGATAGGAGTAGCTCCCGCCCAACGCGCCTCAGACACACTTTGCAGCCAGAGCAGCAAAGCTGCTTCAGCCAGCTGCGCCAGAACTAACTGGTACAAGCAGTAAAATGAAGCAGCAGACGCGATTTTTGCTGATCCGTGTGAAAGCAGCACTGCACAAAGATTGCCACTGTGCTAGCAACGAGAATGCTTTTAACTGGGGGTGTAGCAGTTCTCGCAAAGCAAGACTGACTCTCATGAGACTTCTGAGCCTGTGGGTGCGTTAGACGAGGGCTCCTGCAATTGCAAGTGCAGTATTTCCCCACAGACCACCAGGGCGGCCGAGAATACCTTTGTTCAACCTGAAATGAATCATTTAATCATCCATAACGCTATGGAACACATTATTAACTGAAAAAATGTTGCATAGTGTGCCTTTAAAGATTACACCCCTTCCTCATTTGCATAATGAGGCAGAAATGCATTCAGAAATGTCTAGGTGGGGCAGAAATAAATAGCATGGAAGAAAAAAAAAATACAGTAAAACATAAAAAGGAAGAATAGACAAAAATATCATATCATGCACATAATAAATACTTTAAAATAAGCAATAAATAATAAATAAAATTGAAGATTATAAGGGACAATAAATAAATAGGGTAATAAATACAAAGAAGCGAATAAATAAAGAAGCTAATTGAAAGAGATTCATACATTTATGTCTCACTATATATTTTTATTTCTACTTACATTTATTAGTTTATTATATTTTTGGGGGCAATTAATTGAATGCTGATGTATGCTTATTTATTTATTGAGCATTTATTTATTTCTGTATTTATTTTTCAATATGGCAGAGTTTGCCCTCCATAAGTCCATATTCGAGTTCCTATGAATTGTGAAACGGCCACTGACCTCAGACTCGACTTCTCTCCGCTCCTCCTGTAGATTCGACCGATGCAGTAAAATGCTAACCAACCGATGAGGAGAAGTTGACCCTCTAGGACACACTTCCTCATTTGCATAATGAGGCAGAAATGCATAGAGAAATGTAAAAACGACAGGCAGAAATAAATAGCATGGAAGAAATAAATAGGGTAAAAAAAATACAAAGGCAAAGGCAAAAATATTACCACATGAACATAAATAAATACTTAAAAATAATAAATAAATAAAGTTGAAGATTATAAGGGACAATAATTAAATAAGGTAATATTACAAAGGCGAATAAATGAAGCTAATTAAAAGAGATTAAAACATTTATGTCTCATATTTATTTTTAAATATGGCAGAGTTGGTCCTCCATACTCTGAATTATCTGACAGTCTCAAAGAAACTACTAGATCGTATGAAACTACAGTACTGTTCCAGCTTCTGCATTTAGTAGTGATGGTGAGATACGCCCAATGAGGCATCCATACAGGAGCCAAATGCTACAGCCAAGGAGCTTTATGACGCCACCTGCTGGCTGAGTGCAGAATCACTGACAGCAATATAATCTGTGACGACTCAATATATTTTTAACCTTTTAAGTCCCATATAAATTATCTTTAATAATTAATAACTATCAATTTCTCTTTATTATTATAACAGGTGTATAATTTTTTTAACATGTTTTGAAAAGAATGATCTCGGATGTTTATGTTTTTTGTTTATTTAGTGAAATGGAGAGGATTTAAGCAGGCAGACAGGGAGGATGTTGAAGAGGGGAATTGGATATTCAGTTTTGCAGACATCCCAAGTTCCAAAAACTCATTTCAGGGAGATGCCACGGTGTCGTCATTCCTCACCATGGGCAGTTCTAGACAGGGCCCAACAGGGGGCCAGAAATCATGTAATGGCCCCTGTCCTGAAGAAATAATACTTAAAAGGAAACAATGATGATATGTGCTGGAACAGACATGGTCACTGATAGGTCCTGTGGATCTATTTCATTTTCTTTTCTTTACAAATTCTATTTTACTAATTTTTAAAAACAAGTATCCCAGTTCTCATCTGCTAAATGTTTTTGTTTACCAAAAAAAAAAAAACTAATTTTCACAGCTGAATTAATCAGTTTTTCTTGAGTTCTAATTCAGATTTTATAGAAAATGGTAATTTTAACTTAAATTAGGTGAAAAGTATATAAAATTCCTAAATTCTGAATGTATACTGACCTCATAAGAAATAAAAGTTTTATTAAACCTAATTAAATAGAAATTTCACTTCATGCAGCTCTCTTAATATATTTGAATCTCTTGCCCTATTTTTTATTTCATGCTTTTCTGGGCCCCCATGAAAACACGCTGCCCCCTCCTGGCCCCCTGGTACATTTGGTCTAGATCTGTTCCTCACCTTCACTAGACGTTGATATACTTTAGTATATACTGCTGTATTAAGTCTTATATTTTCGTTTTTTACTTGAGGATTCAACCTCTGCCGTTTCACAGGATGCACAGCTTTGAGTGGTAACCAGGTGACTGCCAAAGAGTAACCCAGAGAAACTTATCGGACTGATCCAATCAGTTCTCAGATCAACCAGTCGCCTGGAACGCTGGTTGATCAGAGCATCACTTTGGACAGAAACGCTGCACAGGTTTAACAAGTAACCTGCTCCCCACACCCCCCCTCTCTCTTGTTGTGTCTGTGCAATCGAAGGAGTTCTAATCTGAACATGGTGCACATTTGATTCTATTGCATTAAAAAAACACCACTGAGCAGAGTCTGAAATCCGGGATAATTTATCCGCCTCATGGGCTTCTGTGAACAATGATCTATATCAGGGAGACTCCCGAGATTTCCGGGAGAGTTAGGATGTTTGGGTTTTTCCACCTCCACCAGAAGGAGAAAATACCTGAAAGAGTCCTGTTCATTTTCTCATGTTAAATTTCATGTAATCCTGCTGTAGTGACAAGATGGCTGTCATTTAACCCTGCAATCATCTGTTTCCTCCAGGACTGAATCCCACTGAAGTCCTATCTCATTGGAGAGGACTGTTAAGACACCTGAAAGCATTGCTGAGGTTGACAGGAGATGCTTGTGGAGTTGAATGAGAAGCAGACATTGTGGAAGTGTTCCACCACTTTTGTAATAATGTGATGTCTTTGTTGGAAGAAGTGGTAAAAAAGCTGAAGAAGAATGTGACCATGCCTGGTCCATCATGGACCCTTTACAGAGGATTAACTCAGAGAATAGATGATGGCTTTTCTCCTTCAGTGTGTGCACATGCTCTTTTCTCTGCTCCCTGCTTGCTTGCCCTTTCTGGTCCTTTTATCTTCTTTTTATCTCTTAACCAAAACTACAGAAAGTTGGATTTAGTTATTTTATTTATTTTTTAAATTTATTTATTTATTTATTTATTTATTTATTTTTATTTTATTATTTTTATTTTTATTTTTTTTTCCCCATGTGGACTATTTTAGTTTTCAGCTATTCCACACAAGATGCCTCTCTACAACAGCCCAAAGGAGGCAGTTATCATGAAAAACGCTGTTATGGAAAGACACACGAAGTGGATATGGAGAAGAACCACCCGATTCAAAGGATGCCTACCTTCAGCAAAGAGGACTTTGACAAGCTTTTACAGAAAATAGCTGTCATGGAGCTGAAAATCCACTAACTTGAAGTAAACTATGATGTAAACGCTGCGTATGGTAATAAAACAACGCTGCCTGTGATTCCGAAGGGGGACCACCAGCACAGCAGCTCAGTGAACAAACAGTTCCCAGAGGAAAACGAGAATCCCTGGACCAATCTGGGTGCTAGACCAAAGGATCAACGAACCCCTCACCTAGACACAGAAAACTGGCAGAGACCACAGAGAGATGTCCCAAGAAAAGTGAAACAAAAACGGGATGTTCTCACAACAAATGATAGGAGTAAACCTGCTGGAAATGTTGGAATTCCGTTACAAAACAGATTTGCTCCACTCCAAGATGAGACCCAGAAGGATCACGACGACAATCAAAGGTATGTCAACAATCTTCACTCTAAGCTACCAGAGAAAAAACAGGCCACAGGGCCAAGAACCCTGATATTATGCAATGGATCTATAAGTGGGATTAAACATTTCTGTAACAAGAAAAAACACAGAGGTGTTGGTTTATAACCCTTTGAACTGTGGCCTGGTGTCTAATGTATCAGACATCCTTCCAGTATTTGGTGAAAAAACGCCCGACCTTGGAAAAACTCATCATACAAGCTGAAGCCTTGGGCGACGCAGCCCTGAGAAAACCAGAAATTCTAAAAGAGGATTACATTCGTCTGCTGAATTTAGTTGATGGTCTTAATGTCAAGGTGTTTCTCAGTGGCCCTCACGTGCCCATTAATTGTGGAGATGAAATTTTTTTTTCAGAGTTCTGATGTTAAACAAATGGCTGAATACAACAAGCAAACAAACATCTTTTGGGAGAGGAGACATCTGTTCAACAGAGATTGGTTTCTCTCTACATAGGTCAGGCGCAAAACGGCTGATATCAGACATTTTCGATTCTGCGAACCATGCACCATCAGCTTTGTTCCAAAACAAAGCTCAACTAGTGCCTAAACAAACGATAAGCCCAGTACAGCCGGACCAAGCCAAGATAAAAATGGTCAGAAAGCACCTACGTCAGAACTACTGAATCTCAGCAGGACAAAAAGAGGACTCCCCTTTAAATTCCAAAGAGAACCAAGAACCTCCATCCCCACAGACACCAGTCCAGACTGCACCCAACTCCCCCTCTTCTCCACAAAGCCCAGATGTTCATTTTCTGGAATTTTCTCATAACATTGTCGAGTAATAATGAGCACTGAGAGTTGATATGCAAGGAAGAAAAGTTTTTATTCCACTCTGCAGAGGAGAACGACACAAACAGCTGGATACAGCTCTCAGTGTGATTCTGAAGCATTCAGAAACACAACCCTACATTTAAAAAGAATCCACAGCTTACACACACATGAACATTGAATTTTCCCAAGAGAAACACTGTAGTTCATCAAAGGACATAAATTTGCTCAGATCAACATTTCAGACAACTGTATTACTTTCACACCAGAAACAGGACGAGAGAACGATAAGAGTATAAATTTTAACCATAGCATGAAGGAGGTTTTGTGAACTCATTATTTCTAATGACCTTCCCCTCACCCTTATCTAGAGAAGGGAGGGGAGGCACCTGCTTTCTGTCTGTAGATATGTGTTGATTATGACTGTTTAATTATTGTGGGAGACTTTCACGCTGACAACCCTGAAGATAGAAGTGTAAAAGAACTTGTGACACCCTTAGAAACTTTGGTTTAACTCAACATGTTAAACAACCAACAATACAAACAGGGACACATGGAAAGGCTTGATCATCACTAAAGGTCTGAAGAGAGTAATTTGATTTAGACCTCTGTAATCGATACACGGTCGCAGAGATCCATCCTTCTTTCCTGGCACGAAGATAGAATAGCCGCGCCCCTGGCAGTGAGAGAAGAAGAAGAGGAAGGCCGAATTATACCGGCAGCTAGGGGACTCATTAATGTACTTTTCCATGGTCTCTCTCTCTGGCTTAGAAATGTTATAGAGTCGACTATTTGGGAGGGGAGCTCCAGGTAACAGATTAATTGCACAGTCATAAGGTCTATGCGGGGAAGAGAAAAAGCACTAACCTTACTAAAGACTGGTGCCGTGGGTCGTGGGTCGTGGTAGTCAGGAGGTACTAGGGAAAGATTAGGCGGGTCAGCCTCCTGACGACTGGCCAGAGACTGAGTTGAAGGTGCGGCGGAGCGGAGACAGGAAACATGGCAGGATGCAGACCAGGACTCAACATGTTTTTTGGACCAATTGATGTGTGGGTTATGTTGTTGAAAAACCAAGGACTATGGATGAGCTAGCTGAAGGAAACACGAAAAACGATATTGTTTCTCTGTGATTGCCAGAGATTAACAGTTCGAGGGACTTAGTTCGGTGTGTGACCTGAGGTAATCTTTTTACCGTCGAGGGCCGAGACTCTCAGAGGTTTATTCAATGGGTCGGTTTCAATTTTCAATTGTTGAACCAGACTGGAGTCTATTAGATTTTTCTCACAACCAGAGTCTATTTCGAAAGCAGAGAGCGCGAGGGATTGATCGGATCGTAACAGAGTGGCAGGTAACAGCAGTGGAGGAGATTTCTCAGTTTGAAGATGGTCCATCAGACTCCTCGTTTCCTCTGAAGCGGACCCCGGCTTTTACCTTAGCTGGGCAGGTTGAAACAAAATGACCAGGTCCTCCACAGTACATGCAAAGGTTCCCCCTAACTCTCCTTTGCCTCTCCTCGGATGTGAGCCTGGTGTGACCGAGCTGCATTGGCTCTACTTCTGAGGATTCTGTGGAGGGAGAGACATAATGAGTCTTTGATACAGGTACAGATACAGGTGGATCTTGACTCATAGATCTGGACAGGGCCTCAGAGGACACTGAGGGAGAAGATATGTTATTAGTCTTAGCTGCAGAGGCATAGACAGAAAAAACATGGCTTCTAAATCTGAACTTAAATCTGGCTCGTAGTCTGTTATCCAAGCGGATTGTTAACTTTATGAGCTCTTCCAAGGTTGCTGGTTCATCTAATGTGGCCAGCTCATCTTTAATAGATTCGTCCAGAGCAGGGAAATAAGCGCTTTTGAGCGCAGATTAGTTCCATCCGGAAGCAGCTGCTTTAACCCGGAAGTCGATTGAAAAATCAGCAACAGTTCTGTTTCCTTGTTTAAATTCCAAAAGGCACCGAGATTCGGTGGACTTATCTGTGTCTTGGTTGAATACTTGCATGAACTCTGGGATAAATTCCTCAAATAAACAATCAAAACTGGACTCAGAATCTGGCTTCCGCCCATTCGAGGGCTTTTCCGGACAGTTGAGACAGAATAAAGGCTATTTTCTTCTTGTCATCAGGGAAACTGGAAGGCAAATGTTCAAAAATGAGTTTACACTGGAACAAAAACCCCTTACACTTACTTGGAATGCCAAAAAACTTTTCAGGAAGCGGAATTCAGGAAACGACGGACCGGGTTCTGACCTGAGAGGAGGATTTCTCTCTTGAACCGGAAGTGAAGCGGGCTCCGTTCTTGGTGTAGCATTTTAAAGATAACCGGCTATTTCCTGTAAAAAGCGATTAGTCTGTTCATGACATGTGTTTAACTCACGGAGGGCGGTATCGTGGCTTTGAATCAGAGTTTGCTGTTGCTCCAGCATCCTCCTGAGTGATTCCGCGGGGTTAGTCTGTTGGCCAGAGTGTTCTGTCATGTTTGGCTTCAGGTGCCTAACCCACATACAGAACACTCAGAGTCTGGGAAAAAGTTCAAAGGTTTATTGAAATGATTGTACAATGAATAAACATATCCAGGTTTTATCAGATCCAGGACTGGTCACAAGTGGGTTCACTGCAGAGGGGGAGAGAGGAGTTAATGAATGTCCAGGTAATTTGCAGGATGAGAGTGAGCAGGAATGTACCTGTTCTGGAGTTTGAGCTGAGCGGCAGAGGAGGGGAACCTAGAGGGCCCAGAGGCTGTCGGCAGGCTGAGAGCTAGGCGGAGGCAGAGCTTGGTTTGAGTGTTGGCAGATCACAGATTTGAGTTTCCCTTCCAGTTTCTTCAGAGAGCGGGCAGGGAGGTCTTTGACAGGGATAATTCTCCAGGGTTCTTCAGAGAACGGACAGGCAGATTACCAACAGAGAAACTCTTCAGGGTTTCTGGTTTCAGGCAGGTTCAACCTAGGAAGCAGAGAGGAGAAAAAACAGATCAGGTTCAGGTTTTCAGGGAGTCAGAGATTCAGACAGGCTGGTTGGCTTAGGCTTGCTAACCATAACTGGCAAACACTCTGGCACTGGAGAGACATCCTCTGACTCCTTATATACTGATCTCCTGATGAGCAGACGAGCGACAGGTGGTGCAATCAGCTCCAGCTCCAGGAGATCTAGTACGCCCTCTGGTGGAGAAAGTGGACAGACCTCCAGATCCACTTTCTACGGTTTTTGAAGGTATTCATTCATGAATAGGGAATAGAGAATGAAGATTAACATTTTTACTGGTTTGGAGATTAAGGGATCTTCTGACTGAGAGCTCAGCAGCAGAATTAAAGGATAAATAAAAGCCAAGCAGTGGAGAATAGGTCACAATAGCTTTTTCAATGACGTGGTTACAGTGTTACAGAAGTCAAAATAATAAAAATTATTTGATCTGAAAACAGTTCATTAAAACTAATGAAGAAGGCAAGTGGTGCAACATATGTAAATGCTTTATACGAGTTCACCATGAATCAACAGACAACATCCTGGACAATCTCCTTTTAATGCACGTCATCAGGCTTTACATATTAACCCTTTGTGTGAAATTCTAACTATAGAGTAGAATAAAATATTTCATAGTGAAAATATTATCTTTCTTCTAACAGAAGAAATGAGAGCTTCTCATGAACATTGAGCAGTTTCCCCGTAATGAAGACAAGTGATTTGTAAAACATATATTAGCTGTGTCTGAATCCGAAGCAGAGTGAGCTGGGTAGATTATTCAGCATCTTGTAATTGTGAGCCCAGTTTTATTTGTTGTAAATCTGGCTAGAAGGAGGGGCGTGTGTAAGGCAGCAGTCCTTCTATAAACACAATGAGGTGGTCTTGAAACACTAGCCCCAAAAATGCATGAAAAAATAAAAACAACCTAAATTTTAACATGATTTGGTCCATATGGCATCATATGGACTCAGAAGGTCCCCCGAAAGGAAGCGTGTACATTAACTAATCTGAGTGCAACAATTTAAGAAAAGGTTTGCTGTAGAGTAATTAACAGCAATGTAAATATATTTTTTCCCTAGATAAGGCTGAAAGCAAGTGAGAACATAACTGGAAATTTGACTCTACGGTGGAAAACTAACTCGGATGGAAACGTTTTTACCAAGGAACCTGCTGTTTATGACCTATAATAAAGGAAAAGATGTGCATTTTGGAATGGATCTCCATGAAAAGCTTTGTAAATTTAACACAAAATAGAAGTTAACCTACAAATGATTTGTCATAGAAACTATAACAGCTTGATAAAATCAAAGAGTATTTATTAATAAAGTTTGATGTTTTTGCTTATGTCTGTTTAGAACTAAACTGATGCTAATTTACTATGAAACATATTTAGATGTATATCTTCAATGATCATTAAAACATTTTAAAAAGTGTAATAAATAAAATAAGGGTTATAACCATTGTCTAGAGCAGGGGTCTTCAACGTTTTTAAAGCCAAGGACCCCCAAACTGGTTGTGAGATGGAGCAGGGGACCCCCATCTATATATATATTGTATGAAATTGTGTTATATCGTAAACTGGTCCTATAGTCACTCTATTGCAGATGGAGTCATGTAACGAAAGCAATTTCTCCCTGGGATTATTAAAGCATTTCTGATTTCTGATTCCTGGTTGATGGGACAGGTGCTGTGAATGAAACGGTGCTCAGGTTTGAAAGAGCTCCTGTGTGTCGCTGAATGTGTGCAGCATTGATGACTGAAAGACATCTTCTGCCTCCATTTATCTGTTTAGTGTGTTGAATTCATGTTGATGTGCATTTAAAGACATTTATAATTACTGCAAAAAATTGCAGGAGGGAAATAAAAAAAAAAGTAATCAACCATAACCATCGTAATCTCCATGCAGTACTTCCATCGGACCCCCTAGGGGTCGCCGCGACCCTGTTGAAGACCCTTAGTCTAGAGAATATACTTTCTCATAATCAATTCTGTAATTCTGACCAGTTTCATGCATGTTTCTACTGGTGATTTTAATCATTTAATTTCTTTGACGAGCTGCTAGCTTAATCTCCCTATTGTTAGATTTAAATCAGGCTTTTTTCCAGACCGTAGTGAGGAAACCTGTTAAAGTTTTATCATTTCTAACTCAAACGTTAAAGTAGCTTGGTTGCCTGGTCTAACCTTTGTTAATCACCTTTCTATGTGCAAGTAAAGCAGATAAAAGAACAAACCATTAATTACAGTCTGAATGAATCATGTTTATTTTAAGGTTTATCCATCGTATTACCATTGTAATTTGGTACTGAGCAGCACTGTAAATACTGTCGACTGTATATAGTCTGATCCTTGTCTTATTTTACACTGTTTATGGTGAAGGGTGTAATTTTACTGTATGGCTTGCAATTTTATTAATTTATTTATATTATTCTGTTTTGTTAGGGTATGGGTTAACTTAACTTACTTTATATTTACGTACTTAGAATCTTATTTTTCTCTCTTCTGTAAACGGTTGCACTGCAAGAAAAAAAATTCCCGTAAGGGATTAATAAAGTCATTCTTATTCTGAATCAGAAATGCATATTTATTCACTAGTTAATAACTTGATTGTGAATGTTTGATCTCTAACTGTATTTATTTGTTCTTTAGAGAAAGGCCTCAATAAGTAGAATCTCATGTGTTTTTGTCTCTTTGTCTTCCTAAAAAAATTAGTAAATATATTTTTGCTGTTCATAATTTGGATTCCTATTTATTTTTCTTTTATTGATAAACTGTTGGGGAAAACATTACAATTCAAAAAATTGTAAAATGGGCAGAAAATCCAATCCAATCCACTTTATTTATATAGCACGATTTCAATAAACACAAGGTTTCCAAAGTGCTGCACAAACAAGATAAAATAACTAAAAAAAAAAAATAAATAAAAGTAAATAAAATAAAAATAAAAGCACTGCCCGCACAGGATAAAAATATGCATGTGTATACATGACTTCTGTCTTTTCTTAATTAAAATTCAGAAAATTTAAACACATCCAAGCTTTAAGAAAAACAAAATATTGCTGGTAGAACAGCCACAGAAAAACAAAGAACAAAAAAGTTGGTGAAGATTTTCAGTCATTCAGGTCATAGTCGTTCTAAATAAAAGTAAAAAGCAAACCACTGGACTTTTTATTCCAAGTTTGAAGACATTTCACTTTCAAGCTTTCTGGATAGGAAGCAAAGACATCTTTAAACTAGGAAACAAAGTCCAGTGTGTCATGATGGGTCTCTAGTGTTTAAACCCACATGCAGAACACCACAGGAAACGGAGTAAAAGTTTAACAGTTTATTAATGAGAAGCACACATGAATAATAATGAGCTGGTTCTGGTACTGGGGTCCAGGACTGGAATCACTGAGTATCTGCAGAGATGGATAGTTTGGTTAGCCAGGCAGCGGTGATGACTTGTCAGTGGTTTGATTCTGGTTTGTACCTTGATGAGGTTCAGACTGATCGATGGAGAGAGGAAACCGGTTGGGTCCAGAGACGGTGGGTTCAGCAGAGCTCTCAGCAGCAGCAGCGTCTAGCTTCTGACTAGTGAGGTTCAGACCTTGAGTTGGTGTCCTAGCTCTCCCTTGAGAGCTGGCTGGGGAATCCAGACTGATTGTCTTCAGGTTTGGCTCCTAGGGCAGGCAGGCAGGTTTCAAGCAAAAGCTCCTCCAGAGCTACAGACTTCAGTCGGGCTTTCCTGTGAGCAGAGAAGACAGAGGCTGGTTAGAATATAGTTACTCTCAAGAGCAGACAGAGATTCTCAAAGTGAACAGAGGCTCAGGTTCCGCTAACCAAAACTGGTCAACACTCCGGCAACGAAGACAGGTCTGGCTGCTGCTTATGTAGGAGGTCCCCTGATGGGCTGATGATCCTCAGGTGTGCTGGAGGCTCCAGCCCAGGAGACCCACAGCTGGTTCTCTCTGCTGGAGACAGGTGGCAGATCTCCAGATCCCAACAGTAACCCAAGTCCCAACAGAAAAACATACAACAGGAGGGGATCCTCGGCGCCCTCTGGAGGGCAAGCCTCTGGATCCCAACACAGTGGATTGTTTTTTAACCTTTTTTTTATTTGAGGTTCTTTTTAGATTAACCATTGCTGACAAAAACAGAAACTTCTAAGAAAAAGTTTCACTCTGAGTTTATAGAATATTTCAAAACTAGTGTGACTTTGACCAAACAGCTTAAATGAAGAAAAAGCAATATCAAACCTCTTGCACTTGTCATGATCTGGCCTGTTTGCTCTCCCTTAATTAGTCATTCCTTTCACCTGTCGTTTTCCTCCCCTGCCTCAATATAATTTATTCCCTCTCACCCGTTTCCTCTGGTTATATTCAGTTCAGCCTGAGCATTCAGGGCCAGATCATTACTTGTCTTTTCTGTTAGTCTGTCCGTTCAGTTTTTGATTTCATGGTTCATGTCCTGGATCCTTGGCGGCCAGTGGAAAGAGGTGGTTTTTGTGTTTGTCTTGTCTCCTGATCGCCCACTGTTCCTCCCCCACGGAGTTCTCTGGGTTTTGGCTCAATATGTGGAGAGGTTCAGTTTTTATCTCAGTAAGCCTGGCTCCAGGAGGAGAGACCAGTTTAAAGTCCTGCATCAAGTTCTGGTTCCACGCCCTGCCCTCGGCAAATTCTCTTCCACTGAGCCTGCTCAGCTGCACCTGATCCTGTCTGCTCCTGTGCTGCAACCACCTGGTCACTCTTTTGGACCCTGTCAGACTCTGAACCTGTCCCGGAGCTTTGTTATTGCCTGGAAGCCTGGATCCTGCCACCTGTTCTGTTCCTGCCTGTTCTGCAGCCTGTTCTGCAACCTGTTCTGTCCGTTCCTGCCTGATCTGTATCCCTGATCAGGATCGCCTTCCTGCAACTCCTCCGGAGCTGCAGCATCAGGGACACTCTGGGTGACACGAGCCGCGTCAGCTGTCAGCCCATTGGCTGGATTGCACCCCTCTCTAGGGGTATGGACTGAACTGCTAAACCAGGTAAGTGACTCACTCAGAACATCATATTCAGTCAGATGATCGTGGTGACTTACCTGTGTTTCTCCCTTAGAGTGTCTGAGATTTGGCGGTGCCCCGCCCCCCCCAGCTCCACTTCAGTTTTTGTTTTATTTTAATAAACTTTTTGATCTTTCCTACTGACTGTCTCTCCTTGAATGCTGGGTCCTTCTGTCCTTGGCTCATGACAGCACTATTTGATGCCAATATTTTAAATTAATATCGCTCATGCTTCATTAAAGTGAGCACAGATTTTTTGATAAATTAGTCATGATACATTTTTAACAGGTACTCCGCTAGAATTATTAAATGAAAAAAAAAAACATAGAAGATTGTTTTTTTTCTCACCGTTTTTGTTACTGTTTATTACTTTCTGTTTGGACAGTGTGTTTGCTTCTCTGATTGTATTCAAATCACACTTCCTTCAAATGCAAAACACATGTAAAACTGAAGTTGTGTCAAGAAGTAACAAGAAGTCACATGTTCACCATTTCCTTTAAATGGGCGTAAGTCACTACTCACTAAGTGCCATTGACCTGAAAAATCAATCAAGTGATATATCTCAAATTAAGCTAATACTTGGGTCAAACCTTGCATAGTGTTGCTTTACCTTGTATCACTGTATTTTGTAAGTATTGTAAACATATTGTATCATTTCTTTAACTTCTTTGTTCTGTTTTTCTTTGTTCATTTTTATGTGAGGGTTATTGATCAAGTCAAAATCAATGAGATCAATGACCCTCTGGGTCCAACGTTAGTCTGCCTGTCCGCTCTCCAACGAGTTTATTATTCTCTGGATTTAATCCCACAAACTGGATCCAAGGAATAACCAAGAACCCCCCAAAACGTGGGTGCGTCTTAAGCAATATACAAGCCTCTGTCTTTTTTCCCACAGTACCTGAACTGATCATTGTGATCTCCCCTTCAGAGTTTCCAATTCTGGTTCACCAGTCCGCTGAGGTCCAACAGTATTACCCAGCAGAATATCTTTCTCCATCAGTGTTTTGCTAACCCTCAATAAACCAGTTAACTTTTACCCTTGGTTTCCTTTTTTGATAAAGCTTATAGTTAGAGTGGCTCAGGTTATCCTAAGCTAGCTCTATAGTTATGCTGCAATAGGTTTAGGACCGCACTTCGTGACTCGTCGCCTCCCCGCTTTATCCGGAACCAGGTCGCGGGGGCAGCAGACTAAGCAGAGACTCCCCAGACTTCCCTCTCTGCAGACACCTCCTCCAGCTCTGTTGGGGTAAGCCCTAGGGCGCTCCCAGGCCAGCCCAGACATAGTCTCTCCAGCGTGTCCTGGGTCTCCCCTTGGGCCTCCTCCCAGTGGGACGTGCCTGGAACACCTCCCCAGGGGAGGCGCCCAGGGGCATCCGGGAACAAGATGTCGGAGCCACTTCAACCGACTCCTCTCGATGTGGAGGAGAACCGCCTCTACACTGAGCCTCTCCCGAATGACAGAGCTCCTCACCCTATCTCTGAGGGAGAGCCAGCCACCCGGGAGAAGAGAAAGCTCATTTCAGCCGCTTGTATCCGGGATCTCGCTTTTTTGGTCATGATCTAGATTTCATGACCATAGGTGAGGGTAGGAACGTAGACCGATCGGTAAATTGAGAGCTTCTGCCTTTAGGCTCAGCTCTCTCTTTCACCACGACAGACCGGTGCAGCGCCCCAGCATTATTGCAGCAGACGCCGCACCGGATCCGGTCTATCGATCTCCTCGCCCCATTCTTCCTCGCACGCGTGAACAGGACCCCAAGATACTTGAACTCCTCCACTTGAGGGCAGGGACTCTCCTCCAAACTGAAGGGGACAAGCCACCTTTTTCCAGTCGAGAACCATAGCCTCGGGACTTGGAGGAGCTGATTCTCATCCGCCGCCGCCACACTTCGGCCGCGAACATGCCCCAGCTGGCATGCTGTAGGTCTTTGGCAGGAGGGAGCCAGCAGAACTACGTCATCATAAAAAGCAGGGACGAGATCCGCTGGTCCACAAACCAGACCCCTCCGTCCTTGGCTGCACCTAGAAATCCTGTACATAAAAAGTTATGAACAGGACCGGATGACAGAGGGCAGCCCTCGGTCGGAGTCCAACATGCACTGGGAACAGGTCCGACTTAATGCCAGCAATGCAAACCAGACTCCTGCTCTGCTTGTACAGAGAACGGATGGCCCCTAATAAAGGGCCCCCGACTCCATACTCCTGGAGCACCCCCCACAGGGCAGCACGAGGGACACGGTCGAATCGGAGTTCTCCAAGTCCACAAAACACATGTGGACTGGTTGGGCAAACTCCCAAGAACCCTCAAGCACCCTGCAGAGGGTGTAGAGCTGGTCCACTGTTCCACGGCTAGGAAGAAACCACACTGCTCCTCCTGCAGCCGAGGTTTGACAATCAGCCGGACTCTCCTCTCCAGCACCCTGGCATAGGCCTTCCGGGGAGGCTGAGAAGTATGATTCCCCTATAGTTGGTACACACCCTCCGGTCCCCCTTCTTATGGAGGGGGACCACCTCACCCCAGTCTGCCAGTCCAGGGACAGCTGTCCCTGACCTCCGCATGTGATGTTGAAGAGGCGTGTCTACCATGATGACCCGATGACAACATCCAGAGCTTTAAGAGGTACTCAGGACGGATCTCGCCCACCCCAAAAGCCCTTCCCTCTTCAGCTTGACAGCATCCTTCACTATCAAGTGTCAACCACTAGGTCCAGGGATTGCCACCACGCATAGCTGCAGGCACCGAAGACCTTACGGCCACAGCTACAGGCAGCGCAGTCGGCATCAACAATAGAGGCAGAGAACACATCCCATTCGACTCCATGTCTCCAACCTCCCTCGGCACCTGAGAGAAGCTCTCCCGGAGGGTGGGAGTTGAACACGCCCCCTGACCCGAGGGTTCCACCGGATGTTCCCAGCAGACCCTCACTACACGTTTGGGCCTGCAGTGTCTTTTCAGGCTTCCTCCTCTTCCAGTGTATCCAGCTCACCACCAGGTTGTGGTCGGTGGACAGCTCCGCCCCTCTCTCACACACCGAGCTGCCAAGACATGCGGCCGAAGATCAGAAGATACAACTACAAAGTCGATCATCATCGACCTTCGGCCTAGGGTGCCTGGTGCCAGGTGCACCGATGGATATCCTTATGCTCGAACATGGTGTTCATTATGGACAATTCGTGATTTGCACAGAAGTCCAATAATGAGACACCACTGGGGTTCAGAGCTGGGGGCCCGCTCCTCCCGATCACGCCCCTCCAGGTGACACTGTTGTTTCCCACATGGGCATTGAAGTCTTCCAGTAGAATGATGGAATCCCCGGGAGGGGCGCTTTCTAACACCTTCCCCAAGGATGCTAAGAAGGCCTGGTACTCTGTACTGTCGTTCGGCCCATAGGCTGAAACAACTGTCAGAGTCTCTCCCCTTCAACCCGCTGGCGAAGGGATGCGACCCTCTCATCTACCGGGTGAACTCCAACACAAGGCGGCTGAGCTGGGGAACAAGCAGCCCCACCACCGCCCCTGGTCACTCCAGAGTCCAGCCTCTCTCAGGGGGCTGGGTTCCAGAGCCCCTGACTGTGCATAGAGGCGTGCCCAACTATTTCTAGCCAGTATACGGCTTTCCACGCCTCCCACTTTAGCCCACGGCTCCTTTCCTGCCAGTGAGGGTGACATTCCGTCCCCAGAGCCAGTTTGAAGGCACCCGCGGATCAGGTAAGCCAAGGTCTCCGCCTCTGGCTGCGCCCATTCTCCCCTCTATGCACACGCTTCCTCTGCTCCCACTCTCCCGCTCACACAATACTTACATGGCAACCGCGAACAATAAAGCATGGACCTTTTATGCAAATGTGAAGGATGCATACACCTCCGCCCCTCTCTGGGACGTTCAGATCACAACCTGGTCTACCTGCCCCCCCATTTCATCCCACTGGTGAGAAGGACAATAGCAAAGAAGAAGTCAGTGAAAGTTTGGTCGGATAACGCCACTGAGGAGCTGAGGGATTGTTTCAGCACCACAGACTGGAGCATGTTCCAAAGCTCTCATGGTGAGGACATCAACAGCCTGACTGAATACATCACTGACTTTACTGACCTTCTGTGGCCAGAGGCATTGTGCCTACGGCGGCTCACGATGTTTTTCCAAGCACCAACCCACTCCCTGGCTGACCCCTGAGCTTAAAGTCCTCCTGAACGGAAGAAACAGGCTTTCTACTCAGGTGATAAAAGCAGAGCAGCGTGGAGCTCCAGCGGGGAGCTCCAGTGGAGTCAGAGCGAAGGACACCAAGTTTGCAGATATGAGTTAAGCAGCTTCTTCACAGCGGTTTTGACTCCCCTCACACGCAGTCCCCTCCTGCCTCAACTCTCCACACCTCCAACCCACCAGTCCCCAGAGACCTTTCCCCCCACCGCGCCACTCCCACCAACCCCGACCCATTCACACCTCAGTCGTGCCTTCCTCCCCCCTCACAGTAACACCAATTCAGGTGAGAGGGCAGCTGAGGAGGCTGAAACAGGACCAGACGGCCTCCCCCCTAGGCTGCTGAGGACCTGCGCAGATGAGCTCTGTCAGGTCCTCAGCTACATATACAACCCTGTGGAAGACCTCCTGTGTGGTTCTGGTTCCCAAAACGCCACACGCCAGGGATCCGGCACACTTCAGACCAGTCACCCTGACCTCTCACCTGATGAAGACGTCATCGTCCTCGCCCGCCTTCGCACCGTGGTGAGTCCCACCCTGGACCCTCTGCAGTTAGCCTACCACCGACCCAACATCAGTTGGATGGCGCCATCATCTACCTGCTGCAGCAGGCGCTCACCCACATGGAGACCAATGGGAACGCTGTGAGAGTCATGTTCTTTGACTTCTCCAGCGCTTTCAACACCATCAGACCGGTGCTGCTGAGGGGGAAGCTGGAGGACGCTGGGGTGGACAAGCACCTAGTAGACTGAACCACCAACTACCTCACTGACCGTCCTCAGTACGTGCGGCTGCCCGGCTGCCAGTCAGAGGTGGCGCTCTGCAGCACCTGGGCCCCCCAGGGCACTGTCATGTCTCCTTTTCTTTTCATCCTCTACACCTGACTTCACCTACAACAGGACAGCTGCCACGTCAGAAGTTGTCCGATGACTTCGGCCATTGTGGGCTGTGTGTCTGAGGGGAACAGCTGGAATACCAGTCTGTCATCATGGAATTTGTGGACTGGTGTGAGAAGAACCACCTGTGTCTAAACACCAGTAAGACCAAGGAGATGGTGATCGACTTCAAGGAGAAGACCATCACCCCACCCCCCCGTGAACATCCAGGGACAGGACATAGAAACTGTGGAGAGCTTCAAATACCTGGGTGTTCACGTCAACAATAAACTGGACTGGACTCATAACACTGACGCTCTGTATAAAAAGGGCCAGAGCCGCCTCCACCCCCTGAGGGAGGCTGATGGCCTTTGAAGTCAGCAGGCCCCTCCTTAAAACCTTCTATGACTCTGTGGTGGCCTCAGCCCTCCTCTACGCTGTCATCTGCTGGGCCCCTGGCAGCTCAGAGCGGGACAGAAAGAGAGACTGAATAAGCTGGTGAGAAAGGCCACTTCTGTCCTGGGCTGCCCCTCTGGACCTCGGTGCTGGAAGGGCTGAGAGGAGGATGCTGTCCAAACTCACACATCCATCATGGACAACACCTCTCATCCCCTGCACCAGTCTGTAGAGGAGCTGAGCAGCTCCTTTACTCAGAGACATCTCTTAGACACCCACTGTCTGTAAGAAGGAGCGCTACCGCGAGGTCATTATCTTCATTCCTGCTGCCACCAGACTCTATAATAATGCACTATAACCAAAATAACTCCTGTAACAAACCACTGTGCAGCTACATTATAGTTTTTATTTATTTATTGACTGTGCAATATCCTGTGCAATATGCTGAATGGGCAATATTTCTCCACCTGTATATAAGCCATCCGGATTGTACATATTTTTATTTCTTATTTTTTTATTTCTTATTTTGTATCTTGTTTTTCATTGTGTGACTGCGATACATGTACACTTGCGCCTTAATCCTATTTATATTGATATACTGTATATACCTGGATATACGGTGATATATATTGCTTATTCTTAATGCACCTTTTTCCTCCCTGTTTGCACCTTCTGTAACTTCTATGCCAACATGTGACGAGTGAATTTCTCCGCTGTGAGATCAATAAAGCTCATCTAATCTAATCTAATTGAATACATATACATGTTAGAGTGATATTTAAAGGATTTTTCCCGAGTGATCTTATCTGAATTTAGTCTTGCTGCCTGTCAAATTTAAACCTTGGGTGTTGGCATAGTGTCAAACTAGACTGGTTTTCATACTGTTTTACATAAAGAGGAAGGGTAATTAGAATAGGACATCTCCCTGTAGAAATGAAGACTGAGAACTGGAAACAATGCACAGACCCATTTGTCAGGCTTAAGCTCTTAAGCTATCACACTAGTTGATTTTTTTTATGTGTGTACTTTTATGATTCTTAATTGAGAAAAGAAATGTTTTATTGTTTTGCAGAACTATGTTCTGTTTGTCTCTGTGTGTATGAACACCAATATGTCTTTTACAACACTCCTAAAACCTGGGTTGAGGCACAGAGCTACTGCAGAGAATCGTGCATCGACCTGGCCACAATTGATGACATGAATGAGATGGAAAGGGTCCTGAAAACTGTTGGAAATGACTACAGTGATGCGGTGTGGATTGGGCTGCATTTGGGCAGCACACAAAGGTGGCATTGGTCTCTTGCAGGAAAGGAATTCTACAAGGAGGGAGAACGAAATTACATAAAATGGACCACAACAAATGACCATCCCTGTGGACATTATGTCAAAGGAAAACTGAATAGGTCATGGTTTCAAACCTTAAGGTACCCATTCTGCTTCGACAGTAAGTAATTCCAACTATATTTGTGTCTTTAAAAAATTTTTAAGAATCAAGAATTAAGACTAAAATATTATTTATTTGTGCAATAAACATCCTTAGAGGAGACTATAAAAAAGAACACCCTCCTCACTAGAAAGCTACAAAGTATTAGATATAAAAACACTAAAACAAAGAAAAATAGAAAACTCTTGTAGATGGAATTAACCAGAAACAACATGGATCATAAAAGTAATAATATCAACAAGGGCTGCAACAACGAATCGCTGTTGTGCAATAAAATCAACTTTTAAAAGCGTTGGCAAGCAGCGAATTTCATCATCGATTAGTTGTGCGCGCGATTAATGCGTCATCCGCTCGTCGTCATTGCCGTGGGGCGCCTTCCCCATCCCAACCCTGTTCTCAAATTAACATGGCACGCTCAGCGCTGCAGTCAGAGCCGCGGGATGTTTACCCTCAGCGTCAGACTGCAAATGAAGCTGGCGCTTATGCGCCTGGATTGTGGCGCAAATTGATCCTAATAATTAAAATAGCCTGCGCTTTGTAAAACGAAAAAGTAGTAACATGCAACTTTTGTAAAAACAAATGAACATGTCACATGGAACCACCACTGTTATGATGCAGCACCTGAAAACACGTTGGGTACTTCAATGGCAGTGAGAGCTGATCAGCAGGATGACTAACCATGTTTGTTTCGTTTTAAAGTGGAGAAATGTAACGTTAGATTCTCAGGTAGCTCATCTGATGCTTTCCTTACCTTGTTAGTAGGTTACAGACAGTGATAATGTTGGCTACTTATTTCACTTTTAATTTCATTTGAATTAGCTTAAAGCAGCGTTTATATTTTCTTTATAAATAAATTAACTTGCAAATTATGAGGGCAAGGCTTTTAAAGTTTAAATCTTCTGCCAAAGATAAAGTAAAGAAGATCCTGCAATTTATGGAAGTAAAGCAGAATAAAATCCAGCAAGATCAGTAATATGTCAATTAATTATATGCCACATTCCCATGTAAATATCTGTTTTTGGAGGATGTGTTTTTTAGCACCCTAGTTCTCTCATTTTTATTCCAAATACAATTGATAATATGCCAATTCATCGATTTTTAAAATAATTGTTAGTTGTAGCCCTAATATCAACAAAGAAACCAGGAACCTAATCAGCAGTGGTAACAGGAACCTCTGAAGAAGAGAGATCCGGTTTGTGGCTGAGTTGGATCTCAATGAGAAATGAGGAAACAAAAATACAGCCACCAACTTTCTCAGAATCTTTGTTGGATTGAGGACGCTGAATTGCAGTGTTCAGAACATGGTTGGTTCAATGGTGATGTTACTGCTGGCTTGAACAGCTTTGATAGAGTGCATACTGCTCACAAGAAAAGACTGGGACTTAGGGACAATCAAGAACTCGGAGGCAATCCCAAGATAAACCACAGGCGTAACTTTCTGAAGGACTGGTGTGGACATTGCCCCACCAATAAGCTCTCAGCAATATGTGGGACAATTTTATAAATTTTATTTTGCCGCTTTTGATGGAGGATAATCACTGAAGTAGCTGAAAGGGAAAACATCAATCAATCAATCCACATTTTTCCTGACGGGTGAATGAAACTGAAATTGTGCGCTTACTACGGAGGCATGATATATTGCTGTTGGCATCAGAACCGGCTGATATTAATTATTTTTTTGATACATTAATGTCTAACTACCCATACATATCAGTATATTATGGTTCTTTTGTGTTCTGAACAATAGGACATTTTTCAATAAATATATGTTTGAGTTCAGTTTTGGAAAATACAAACCCTATTGAAAGCGTTTATGTTGAGTAAAGGCTCATTTTCTACTTCAAAACTAGGTGGTCTCTGTAGGCGTCGCAGTGAACATAAAGATGTCCCCGGCCCCTCCGCAGACACTCTGCTGCACCTCTTCCAAATTGTAGGTGACCGCAGACAGGAGGCCGGCTTATTTTGTTTTTATGACCGAAATTGTGGAAAACAACTCGTGAAGTTGGACCAGCTAGAAGATTGAGGTGTGCAAGAACGCAGGGACCCTTTTCCCACCTTGATCCCCGCTATTTTTCACCGTCATGTCCCTCCGTTGTCGGACAAACACCCCCATTTCCTCACCGCCTCGGCCGTATCTAGACCCAAGGCTGCATCTCCACCTGAGGTGGATGTTCAGTCCCTCTGCTTTGGAAGCATGTAAAGAAACTGTAAAATGTCTCCTTCAAAATCAACAGGATGATTCTTGGAACTGTTCAGTCATTTCTTTTATCAAGTTTTTATCAGTTTTGAATAGCTCCCCATCTGTACATTGGGATTGAGTGATTCATAATCATTGTTATTTTTCACATTCCCTTATATTTGTTGTTGTCTCCATGTATTTCCATGATTGTTTACCCTCTTTGAAATAGCTAGCAGTGAATAGACATCAGGATTCCACTGAATGACTCTTGGTCATAATTGGTAATGGAAATGTATTGAGCATATGAGGAATACGTGAACTCTAATGTTATATCAGTGTTTAAACCCTTAAGGAAATAAAGCTTTTCCAAGCTTCAGCAACAGCTCAACACATATTCCTGTAGCATAGCATGACACGCAGTCTATTCTGTTAGCCTTGTCTTTACTCATCAGTAAAGATGTTGTTTGTCCTGTCCTTAATTATTCCAGACCTGCAAACCTTTTTGTCCATGTCCATTTGGAAGGTTTAGTGTTCATCCAGCTGGAGTTTAGCAGGCAGGCCACAGCAAGGCAGGCTATCTCTCTTTCCCAAAGGCTCACAGTAGGGGTCCTCTTTGTCACAGTGGTCCATAAAGGCAGGCCTTCTTTCCAGCCTGGCTCTATAAGTTATGAAACTCAAGAGAAATGTGTTGCAAAAGGTCTGTTTTACAGCATTTTGGTTCTGAAAGGTCCATGATGACTTATATTTGAGGGTTCTGGAGATCTGGGCTCCTTCTGGGCCTTGGATCTCCACTGTGGTGATTTTGTCTGTCCTCACACAGAGGGGGGTGCTTGGTCACACCTCTGTGGGATGCCACGTGACTTGCCTGTGGAGGCCTTGGCTGAAATGGGGGGTTGCAGTTGTTTCTTCACCAAAGCTGCGGCTTCTTCTCTGGTCATTATGTCAAGATGGAACATGGACACTGGTTCCCAATGTCTAAGAACCATGATCATGGCATATGGCAAAACAGGAGTTCGATTCATGTTAGGCAAACACAGTGTCCTGTTTATTTTTTTATTTGCTTTAATAAAGGCTCTTTATGACTTTATTTATTCTATAATTAGGAAAAACTGGAACTGGGGAGCCCGCCGATTGCGGCTCCGGGTCTGGAACTGGG
>JAGKQL010000050.1:1982310-2031631 GCA_018398635.1 Cyprinodon brontotheroides | reverse complement strand
CGTTTTCAGTCAGCCTCTAGGAACCAGTGAGGCTTCTGGCCTCAGAACCAAAGAAGCCCTCCTGCCTGAGCTCACCTGCCTGTCCACCCTCAGACACCACCATCTGGTCTCACCAATCGGACCTGCACCAATAGACTGGACCACTGGACACCATCCTCCCAAACAGACCTTCAAGCATTCCTCTCTGTGAGTCTCACACATCCCTCACTCCTCTACCTGCACCGAACTGTTTCTCACCTGTCACCAAACCTCTTCCAGCAGTATCCTGACAGCCCTGCCTGCCGGACTCCTCTCTGTACACCACAAAACTTCAATAAAACCCTTAACTGATCATTGCCTCCGTTATTGCTCCTATTCAGAGTCTGAAAACCCAAACATGACACTCTGGCACTATTTGATGCCAATATTTTAAATTAATATCGCTCATGCTTTATTAAAGTGAGCACAGATGTTTTAATAAATTAGTCATGATACATTTTGAACAGGTACTCCCCTAGAATTATTAAATGAAAAAAAACATAAGTTGTTTTTTTTTCTCACTGTCTTAGTTACTGTATATTACTTTCTGTTTGGACAGTGTGTTTGCTTCTCTGAATGTATTCAAATCACGCTTCCTTGAAATGGAAAACACATGTAAAACTGAAGTTGTGTCAAGAAGTAACAAGAAGTCACATGTTCACCATTTCCTTTAAATGGGCGTAAGTCACTACTCACTAAGTGCAATTGACCTGAAAAATCAATCATGTGATATATCTCAAATGAAGTTAATACTTGGGTCAAACCTTGCATAGTGTTGCTTTACCTTGTATCATTGCATTTTGTAATTATTGTAATTACATTGTATCATTTCTTTAACTTCTTTGTTCTGTTTTTCTTTGTTCATTTTTATGTGAGGATTATTGATCAAGTCAAAATCAATGAGATGATTGTAGATTTCAGGAGAAACAGGAGGTCAAACACTGTTACGATCATGGGAAAAGAAGCTGATGTGGAGAAGTAGTAATGTTGTGAGGAGCTAGGTGCTGGACCCAGAATGCAGACAGCAAGGCTAGGAGAAAGGTGCAAAGTTTATTCTTTGGTTCACAGGCTGACAGTGAAGGAAGGTGTCTCTGGAATCAGGGGCAGTCAGAGGTGGCAGGCAAGCTCTCTGCAGCTGTTGCAGTGGAGGGAGGTGGGTGGTGTGGCTTGGTAGCTGGAGACTGATCTGGAGCTGGATCCTGGGTAGACAGAGCACAGGTAAGATTAATTCTTTCAATTTCAAAATCTGAAGAGATCATTTCCATGAGGGAGAGAAGTTGGCACATCTACCAACAAACGGTGACCATCAGGCAGTGAGCACACAGGTAGCCAGGCTTTAAACACTGCTCCAGATGAAGATCAGTCTCAGCTGTGTGCAGCCAGCTACTCCCAAGCCACACCTATCAGAGAGAGTTAGAGTAGAGAGAGAGAGAGAGAGAGAGAGAGAGAGAGAGAGAGAGAGAGAGAGAGAGAGAGAGAGATATAGATAGATGAGAGAGGGGACTACCTTAAACTGCACAAACAGGCTCAGACACCACAAATGTTTCCTCAAAATAACACACCTGTGTTAACTGTTGTCTAGTAGTACAGACTAGACTGTAATTTTTGATGAAGCTTAGATCCTTCAGTGTTTACAGCAAGATGCTGCATATCATCTATCAGTCTCTATAAGTGAAGAGGGTGAGATCTTCTGTCATGTACTGGAATAGCAGTATCAGAGCAAATGACTAAAAGAAGGTTAACAAGTTAATTAAGAAGGTCAGCTCTGTTCTGAGAACTTGTTTGATTTTATAAAGAAGAATTCATCATAACATGAAGAACATTAAGAAAAACCCTGAGCATCATCTTCAAAAGATTGTTAATCACCAACAGACTGTCTGCAGTCAAAGGATTTACCAGATTGACAGTATAAAGACATGAGATATTTCCTGACTACGGCGATTAAAATCTAGAGCAACTTGCTGAAGAAACCCCTATAAGAATTAAAACATTCCATTTTCTTATGAGATAATAAAGGATATTTAAATTGAACTGAGTTACCCTAGTTTTATGATTTCTGCTTCTCAAATAGAACATCAAATTGTTAAGCTAAGCCTTTAAACCAAACTATGTCCTCCCCACCAGATGGTGTCCTGTTCTCGTTGGGCCTCTTTGCACACCTGCGGCTCACTGGGTCTTTACCAGAGGAGTATTTGAGCAGCGGGCTGTCACTACCTCGACGCCAGAGTGTTTGGTTAGTATTGGATACTCTCTAGCCAAAACCTAGATTAGCAGAGTTCAACCTCTAGTCTTGTCTCTCTGAGTCTAAACTTGCTTTGTCTTTGTTCTCCCGCAGGAAGCCTTCCTGTATCACTAGATAAACCTGGACCTTCTACCCCCCCTGGAAGGATTAACTGAGTCACACTGAGCAAGGGGAAACCTCCACATGATCCACTTCTGGAAAACCAAGTGACAGTCAGCTCCTTTACCCCTCTGGGTCCAATGTTAGTCTGCCTGTCCGCTCTAAAACGAGTTTATTCTTCTCTGGATTTCATCCCACAAACTGGATCCAAGGAATAACCAAGAACCCCCCAAAACTTGAGTGCATCTCAAGCAATATACAAACCTCTGTCTTTTTTCCCACGGTCCCTGAGCTGATCATTGTGATCTCCCCCTTCAGAGTTTCCGGTTCCGGTTCACCAGTCCGCTGAGGTCCAACAGTATTACCCAGCAGAATATCTCTCTCCATCTGTGTTTTGCTAACCCTCAATAAACCAGTTAACTTTTACCCTTGGTCTCTGAGTGGTTCTCTGCATGTGGGTCAGATCTTTAAAGCCCATTATGACACAAACAGTACATAGCAAAAAGAAAATAAAACAAATTATGAAAAACATGTAAATGGTTTTACTTACTTTCACTTAATATAAAACACCTTCTAGATTTTTTAATTCATTCTGAGGAAAAGGGATAGAAAGTGTATGTGTGTAAATAATGCACCTGTTGACATTTCAACCTGGAGAGACTTACACAGAGGAAAGTTGCAATTAGAAAACATTAAGTTAATTTATAAAGGTAACAATCATATTCTTATATATAAATATTTCTATCTAAGGAAAACCAGCTGATTGCTCAGACTCATCGACTCTGTAATCCTTTGCACTGAGCATGTATGTAGAGACAGTGGAGAGGAAAACTACCTTTTAACAGGAAGAAACCTCCGGCAGAACCAGGCTTAGTGTGAGCAGCCATCTGCTGGGGCCAAGTGGGGTTAGAGGAGATAGAAGCAGTTAAAGACATAAATTAAATAAGTTCTTTGGCGCTTGGGCTCTGGCAGAAGATGCTGTCAATCAACAATCACTTGGATGAGAAACCTAGAAAAGGATTAGAAAAGTTTTCCCCCGGGGCCCGGACACTGGTGGTGGAATAAGCCAGAGTATGAGTGGGACTGAAAATGAGGGAGGAGATGGGGTGGAGGTGGGTGAAAGTTCATTTGCATTCGGGAGAGAGATGCTGGGCCAAGAGCTAAATGAAAGGAATCTTGCAAGATGAGTATCTTTGGTGAAGGTGCGGCCCCTGAGCTGATTGGCTTGAGCTGAACCAGGGACATTGCAGGTGTTTCAGGTAAAGCTGATAAGAATCTTCCAGATTGAATTTACGCTTAAACTTCATTTCCATGTCTAATTGCAGAATAGATATAAGCGATAAGCAGTTGAGGTAATGCCTTATAAATTAAGGTAAGCCAAAGAGTAATTTTAACAAGCCACACTAGACCAATAGTGTGTTGACTTATTGCAGTTTGTAAGGAACCTCAGAGAAGATGTTTGGTCTCTGTGTTGGGTGCTTGTGTCTAACCTTTACTTCTCAGGGTGTGTTCGGCAGGATGAGCTCCCAGCTGATTCCACTTCGCTGCAATCAGGAGGAAAAATAGTGAGGAGCGCATTTCCTAGAACGGACTCCAGTCGGTTTACTTCCGCACCGTGGTAACTTACCTGCTAGCCCCTCTCAACCTGAAATCTTTGATGTGTCCCTACCTTCCTTGTCTTCCTCTTTTCCAGTCGTGCTGGTTCCGAGTACATCTCCCTCGCTGCCTCCTGGATCCATTAAAGGAGATCACCCGACTGTCCATCCACCTGAGAAAGAAGAGTGAGTCACTGACTCCAGGTTGGATTCCCACTCTGTCTAAACGACTCAGTTTACCCCTCCCGGACTTATCACCACATGAGAAAACTGTAAGAGCCGAACAACCTTTCTTAACTCTAAAGACTCTTCCTGAATCCAAATTACTCACTGAGTCTCTTACCGAACTCTGTGATTCCTCTGAAAATAAAACTCTCTCAAAGGACGTACCTTTGTCTGACTGTGATTGTTCCTGCTCTAGAGTCGATCCCAGGATCAGGCCAGAGCCGACTGGCCAAGACGACTCTCCGGCACAATTACGAGTCGCTCTGTCTGAACAGAGAATTCTCCTCGACTGACACGACTCGGCTATTTCGAACATCGCTCAACAGCAAGCCTCCACAAATCAGACCCTCCTCAAATTTTTCCAGAACTTTCGCATCCAGGGACGTTTGTTGCCTAACCGGAACCATTCGCCAGTGACCTCAACAAATTCAAGGGGTTCGTGTTACAGTGCACCCTGGTGTTCGGGCATTCCCCGCATTCATTTCCTGATGATGCAAGTAAGATCTCTTATGTGATTGGCTTACTCAGAGACAAAGCTTTAGATGGGCTTTAGATGGGCTGAAGCTATGATAAACCAGGGCAACAACCAAACAGTTTCTTACTGTAACTTCCTAGAACTTTTTCAACAGACCTTTTGCCCATACATCTGCAAAGAAGAATCAGTCAAAAATGTATGGAACTTGAAACAGTGCAGTAAATCAGCAGCTGAATTGGCCATAGAATTCCGCACATTGGCTGCAGAGTCCAGCTGGAACATGACTGCTCTTAAAGGGGCCTTCTCTAAAGTAAAGATCCCAACCTTATCCTATTAGTCAAAAGCAATGGAGACTCCATCAGTTTTTAACCATCCAAAAGGTCCAGTTATGTCATATCAATCTGAAGAGACTCACATAGAGAACATTTCTTTTTAAACATAGACTGTCTGGTAAATAAGTCCTTTGCCTTTTCACTCAGCTCTCTCTTTAACACAACAGTGTGCACTAATCCATCCTCGATCTCCCACTACATTCTTCTTCAGCTCAGATTGTAATGTGTTACCCACCTTAGTAACTGTAATAATACAAACATATAGTTTGTAATGTGTTACATTACTCCCATACTGGCGAATGTGATAGTTATGGTAACAGTAACTGACACGTTTCTGACAACAGTAACACTTTATCATTAACATCGGACAACAGAGGGTTTGGTGAGATGGCTTTCTGGAGCTCAGACAGGAGCAGTTGGAAATCAGTGAAAAAACAGAAACCAATGTTCAACTTCTGCCACTATCTATTAGGGGTGGGTATTGGCTTAAAGAAGTCCGCGATTTGATTTCAAATCCGCGATTCACGGCCATGCCACGATCACGATTCTATCGCGGTGCATCCGCGATACTTGAAATATTGCGATGCATTGGGATATTTTCACTAGACACTGTAAGAAAAAGATACACCCCTTACCAGTCTTTGCTGACTGGCTGGGTGTGATCTGGATAGTGTCTTCAATTGATACATAACTGAAAGCAACTGAATTCATACATAGCTGTATTTATTTAAATTACTTTTGGAGGTGTTGCCATGAAAACAAATACTGGACAGAAATATTACTATTACTGGCATGGACACACTAACAAAAAGATCTTAGGATTCATCAAACTTAAAATAACAAAATGAGGATAATCATTCCGGACATGCTTATGACACAAAGCAGCGGGCGTCCAACACATCAGTAGCGACATCTGCTGGACTGGAAGTTGTATTCCACTTGGTTTTGATTGATGTCGCCAACCATTAATGTATTTTATTTGTTCATTTTTTTTTTTTTATAATCGATTCTTGCCTTCAGGAATCGATTGCAGTAGATCACAAAAATTAGAATCACGATGCATCGATTTGACGATTATTTTGCACACCCTTACTATCTATATCTCTCATACTGCATTAAAATTAGTACATGAGTTGTTAAGACTATTTTATTGATGATGTATGAGTCTGTTAAACCCTAATAACACTTGCCTGTTAGTTGTCAAAACTAATATTTTCCCAAGTAGTTTATCTAATTAGGACAGTTCTGTCAGGATTCCAAAAAGGTAAAAAGCAAAACAAAACAAACAAAAAAAAAACATTTAAGCTTCCCATCCAGGAAGCTTTTTTAAATCAAAATGTCAAAAATAGCATTGAGCTCAAGGCTTTTATAGAGTGGACCAAAACAAAGCAATTTTTTGGCTTTAAAAGCATGTCCACCCCTTAGGAATGGGGGGTTGTTTGGGTTTACTTTTTTGGAATGACCAGGATGACTGAGAATCTTCACCAGCATTCTGTCAGGATGCACAGTTGTCATGTTCAATATATACATACCGAGACATTTGGGAACAGAATGAAGACACACGACAGAGTGGATCTTTCTTAACAGCACGAGTTCTCTGTCTTGTACTCCATCCAGACAGTGTCTTGCCCATGACCAAAAATCTAATAAATTAGCAAATATTCCCAAAGGAGTAAATCATGATTATCTAATTGTACCACAAAAATAACTCCAATTGGGGAAAAAGTTATGACGATTAAATGTGGTCTGTTTAACATAAGATCTCTTTCCTCTAAAGTCTGCTAGTTAATGACTTGATTTGTGATAATAATCACATTGACTTATGTTTGCCTTACAGAAACCTGGCTGCAGCAAGAGGATTATGTGAGCATAAATGAGGCAGCAACTCCTCCAAAGCTATTTAAATTTTCACATACCCAGGAATTTGTGGGCGAGGAGGAGGAGTAGCAACAATCTTTCAGTCTGACCTTGCTGATTACTCCCACTGCAGTTTATACTTACACGTATTTTTCCACACGACTATAAGTAAGGCGCACTTAAGCGTCTTTTTCCCCTCAAAATGTAATGCGTTAGCGCCCCTTAGGTCGCGGTGCGCCCTATGTGTGTCCTCTTATTCTCCTCATGTTAATAGAGGAGAATAAGAATAATCCTAAATTTCTTTTTTAATACAGTTGCCAAACTCCCCCAGAGCCATAGCTTAGTTGAACCGTCCATTCCACCTGCTCTTAGCAGCAATGATTTTATGGGATTCTTTATAAAGCCAAGATTGATCTTATTAAAAATAAGATCATTAGCACTCCTCTATCCGCGATTGGTTTGTCTCTGGAGGGTGGGGGCAGCATCTTGAGGTAGTCATGGAATCTGAACTGGGTTTAGACTGCTTTGATCCAGTTAAACTTTCAGAGTTAGCAAAATTATTGTCTCCATCTAAGCCTTCAATTTGTATGTTAGATCCAGTTTCAACCAGGTTATTTAAGGAGGTATTCCTTTGATCTCCTCTCCCTCCATTTTAGATGTGATTAATCTATCTATGTTACAGGGATATGTACCTAAAGCTTTTAAGGTTGCTGTAATTAAACCTTTGCTTAAGAAACCGTCTCTGGACCCAGATGACTTGGTCAGTTATAGACCTATATCCAATCTTCCACTTTCTTATCTAAAATTCTTGAGAAAGTAGTTGCCAAACAAGTTTGCGATCACTTACAACATAATGAACTTTTGAAGAGTTTCCGTCTGGCTTTAGAGCTCATCATAGCACTGAAACATCTTTGGTGAAAGTCACTAATAGTGATATTCTCATGGCCTCTGAATAATGGACTTGTATCTGTGCTCGACCTGTTGGATCTCAGTGCTGCATTTGATACAGTTAACTAAAATATTCTTTGCGACAGACTTGAATATTTTGTTGGAATAAAAGGAACAGCACTAGACTTTGGTTTAAATCTTATCTATCTGATCGATTTCCAGTTTGTTCATGTTAATGATAGATCTTCAACATGCTCCAGCGTTACCTGTGGAGTACCACAGGGATCAGTGCTAGGACCAATTCTCTTTTACTTTATATATGCTTCCAATCAGTAGAATTATTAGACAGCATGGGATTAATTTCCACTGTTATGCTGATGATACCCAGCTATATCTGTCTGTAAATCCAGATGAAGCTAACCCATTACATAGATTACAGGCATGTCTGAAGACATAAAACCTGGATGACTCTTAACTTTCTGCTTCTGAATGCAGACAAAAACAGAAGTTATAGTCTTTTGGACCAGAGTTTCTGAAAAAGAAGCTGATTAGTCAGTCACTTCATTTGGATGGGGATTAAACGGTGATTTCAGATAATAAATTAAAAAATCTTGGTGTTGCTTTTTGATCAGGACCTGTCATTTAAATCCCACATAAAAGAGGTTTCTAGAATTTCCTTCTTTCATCTGAGGAATATTGCAAAAAATAGAATTATCCTGTCCAGGGTTGATGCTGAGAAAAACTAATCCATGCATTTGTTACTTCGAGGCTGCGGACTATTGTAATTCTTTACTATCAGAATGTCCACACAAACTGTAGTTAAAAGCCTTCAGCTGATCCAAAATGCTGGATCCAGAGTTCTGATGAAAATTCAAAAGAGGAGTACATGTCACCTGTGGCTGTGTGTTTTCCTGGGACGGGGGCGCCTTTTACAGCTGCTTTTTGTCTCTGCTTCTTGTCTCCTTGAGATCCCAAGTCGGCTCGGCAGATGGCCCCTCACACTGAGCCTGGTTCTGCTGGAGGTTGTGTGAGTTTTTCCTCCCCACTGTCCTACACGCAACCCTGTTGGCAATATGGATTAATGAACTGGGTTAGCTTTAAAGACTGAAACGGATATCCACTCTTCAAAGCTAAAAGGGGGGAATATGTTGAGATATATTACCAACATGGAACTAAATCAGTGGGCTGAACCATCTCCGTTGCCACCTGAACTACCCCTTTGTTCTTGTCCACAATGGAACTACCCCACGTTACTCACAGCACGGACCAATCAGCCGATGCGCAGACAGGAAGTGCCCGCACGTCATCCATGGGTTAAAAAGCTTGTAGCGCGAAAAGACTCTTTCTCTTTTTCCATGGGTTTGCAGCCCCGTCAGGAGAGGCCCATTTCACGTGAAATATCAGAAGAAAGCTGACTGGAAGTAGCTTTCGTTTTCCTGCATCGAAAGTCACGGATCGCAGTGTTCCATCGTGCATAGTAACCGCGCTGACTGGGAAGACAGAAAAGCCTTTGAAGCTGACCGCGGAGTTTTCGCTTCTCCCCTTCCCCTTGGACGGAATCGGCTGAGAGGACGCTTCTTGTCGCATCACCTCCCAAGATCACCTCCTAAGATCACCTCCTGGAAATCCCTCCTTTCCAACTCGTGAGCAGATCAACAACCCTCTGCTGCGGCCCGAGCTGACTGAACTTTCCCTCGAGGGGCGGACCGGTGGCAGAGAACCTCTGCTCCGACAGAAACCAAGCTGCGGTTGCCGTGGAAAACGCCAACCTCCCTCGGACGACGCATCTCACAGTAAAATCAATTTACTTTCCTTTTGATGCATCAGGATTGCTGTGCTCAGGTGAGAGAAAGGCAGTTTAGGGTTTTTGAATTAATGCTGATGTTCTTTTTTTTATCTGTGCTGATTAAGGGTTTGTTTATTTGGTTAAAATAAGTGTGTGCTTCTTTACTTTCTTTCTTGGCTTTCCCTGTCCTCTTCGTTGTTTCTGCTTTGAGATAGAGATAAAGTTATCACATTCAGCCACGTGGGGTCCCGTGGTCGCCGCCATCTTGATCACAGGTCGCCCCCCCCCCCATTTCTCTTTGTTCCCCTCACCGCGTGGAGAACAAAGGGGGGTGGTCCCCATTTAGCCACAACCATTCACACACATCACTACATTGCCAGGCAAAAGGGGGTTTTTGCTGAACGCTGCTATTGTTAATACATGTTCAATAATTTACCAATACTAAGCTGGATGTATTAATGTTCATGATCGATTGCACTGTTATCATTACACCTGCTGCTTGTTAATGCATTTAATCATTTGCTGATTTTAAGTTGGATGTATTAGTTTACACTGATCAATTGCACTATACCTGCTGCTAGCGGACATTAATGAATGTATTAATATCTGGCATATTTTGGACAATTTCAGACGCCAGTAATAGTTATTTCGTTGTTTCTATCTCGTTTAATTCTTTATTCTCGATTTTTCTTTAAAGTATTTTTTGAACTAGTCATTTTAATCTACCTCGTGTTGGTTTTTCTAGCAGTGTGTAGTGTTTGCATAGATGTTGGAATCCCTGTAATCCTAAATTAGAAGAATAAAGACATCATTTGGCTACCCTGCAGCTAGCTGCAGCCAAGGCATGAAATTTGAGAGGCTAAATCACTCACAGAGTAAAACTCGATCCCTCTTTTGGTAATAGTGCTTAATAAATAGAGATAGAAGGTTCTTTATTGATAATTTAATAGCTTTGCTGAGTAGATAACTCAGGGCTATAATTATCCACCTAAGAACACTAAATTGATTTTGGCCTTCGATGTTGAATAGGATAATAATTAACTATAACTCCAGTTCTAGTTAACCATCTATTCATTATCTGCAGGACATTATTTTTGCACAACATATTGGCGTCCCTGGGTGGGCCTGAGACTGAAACTTCCGTTATATGAATAACAGATAAATCATCCAGAAATTAAAAGCGCTACTACTGCTAAAATAGACCGGGTGTATTTGTGGTGTTGCAGTGACGGAGTCCAGCGGGTTTCCCTAAGCAACTTCTATGGTCTGAGTAAGTTTAAGATTATGACAATGTCTGTCATAATCTGGTGTCATGTCTCATGATTGTTGAATACATATACATGTTAAAAGTGATATTTAAAGGATTTATCGAGTGATCTCATCTGGATTGATCTTTTGCCTGTCAAACAAACCCAGCAGGTGTTGGCATGGTGTCATTCTAGACTGGTTTTCATACTGTTTTACATAAAGAGGAAGGGTAATTAGAATAGGACATCTCCCAATAGAAATGAAGACTGAGAGCTGGAAACAATGCACAGACCCATTTGTCTGGCTTAAGCTCCTAAGCCACCATCACACTGGGGGTCTTCCTTTTACCAGGCTCTGACTTATATTTTCACTTCTACTGCTGCTATATACTTTAAGATTTATCTTTGTTGTCACTTTTTCAATATAAAAATTATCTTTGAAAGCCTTGAAAGTCATGAAAAGCATTATTACACTACTGCTTCTTTCAGGTAAGCTTTCCATCTAAGCATTGTTTTTTATTAATCAAACTTGTGGATTTTTTTTATTTGTGTACTTTTATGATTCTTAATTGAGAAAGTAAATGTTTTATTGTTTTGCAGAACTATGTTCTGTTGGTCTCTGTGTGTATGAACATCAATATGTCTTTTACAACACTCCTAAAACCTGGGTTGAGGCACAGAGCTACTGCAGAGAATCGTGCATCGACCTGGCCACCATTGATGACATGAATGAGATGGAAAGGGTCCTGAAAACTGTTGGAAACGACTACAGTGATGCGGTGTGGATTGGGCTGCATTTGGGCAGCACACAAAGGTGGCATTGGTCTCTTGCAGGAAAGGAATTCTACAAGGAGGGAGAACGAAATCACATAAAATGGACCACATCACATGACCATCCCTGTGGATATTACTTCAATGGGGGGCTGTATGGGTCATATTTTACAACCATAAGGAACCCATTCTGCTTCGACAGTAAGTAACTCCAACTATATTTGTGTCTTTAAAAATCCTATAAGAATCAAGAATTAAGAGTAAAATATTATTTATTTGTGCAATAAACATGCTTAAAGGAGACTATAAAAAAGAACACCCTCCTCACTAGAAATCTGTCAAGTATTAGATATGAAAAAAAAAATAGAAAACTCTTGTAGATGGAATTAACCAGAAACAACATGGATCATAAAAGTATTAATATCAACAAAGAAACCAGGAACCTAATCAGCAGTGGTAACAGGAACCTCTGAGGAAGAGAGATCCGGTTTGTGGCTGAGTTGGATCTCAATGAGAAATAAGGAAACAAAAATACAGCCACCAACTTTCTCAGAATCTTTGTTGGATTGAAGACGCTGAATTGCAGTGTTCAGAACATGGTTGGTTCAATGGTGATGTTACTGCTGGCTTGAACTGCTTTGATAGAGTGCATACTGCTCACAAGAAAAGACTGGGACTGAGGGACAATCAAGAGCTCAGAGGCAATCCCAAGATAAACTACAGGCGTAACTTTCTGAAGGACTAGTGTGGACATGGCCCCACCAATAACATATATATTTTGGCTCTCAGCAATATGTGGGACAATTTTATAAATTTTATTTTTCCGCTTTTGATGGAGGATAATCGCTGATGTAGCTGAAAGGGAAAACATCAATCAATCAATCCACATTTTTCTGGATGGGTGAATGAAACTGAAATTGTGCGTTTACTACGGAGGCATGATTTATTGCTGTTGGCATCAGAATCGGCTGATATTAATTCTTTTTTTGATACATTAATGTCTAACTACCCATACATATCAGTATATTATGGTTCTTTTGTGTTCTAAACAATAGGAAATCATTTAATAAATATATGTTTGAGTTCAGTTTTGGAAAATACAAACCCTATTGAAAGCGTTTATGTTGAGTAAAGGCTCATTTTCTACTTCAAAACTAGGTCGTCTGTGTAGGCGTCGCAGTGAACATAAAGATGTCCCCGGCCCCTCCGCAGACACTCTGCTGCACTTATTCCAAATTGTAGGTGACCGCAGACAAGGCCACAGAAAAGAGGCCGGCTTATTTTGTTTTTATGACCGAAATTGTGGAAAGCAACTCGTGAAGTTGGATCAGCTAGAAGAGCGAGGTGTGTGAGAACGCAGGGACCATTTTCCCACCTTGATCACCTCCGTTGTCGGACAAACTCACCCCCACTTCCTCACCGCCTCGGCCGTATCTAGACCCACAGCGTATAGCACAGACTGCACTTCAATACTGGGCATAAATCAAAAATGTCTGCGTCAAGCTCACTGCAACACACTGCTGCAGGAGTATAACCAGCCATTAACTGTAGGTCCATTAGCCCCCACCCTTAGAGTGTTTCCACCAACTTCCATCACAAAGTTACACCCTTGGGATAAACCTAAAACTCCTTGGTCCTGGGACAGAAACAGGGTCAGACCTGAGAGGAAAAAATAACCTTATTTGATTTTTAGTCTTCTTTCAGTGAGCTAGACATCAGCAGACACAAGGTTTCCCATTATATTACTTTAGGCCATAATTTGATAATAAAAATAAGATGAAACATGGACATTTGTCCTTAATGTCCAAAAGTATTACGGTATTGTGGTTTGTTGCCTAATATCATCTTCGTCCTAATTGAGGTCATATGGGAAAGCAGCAGCTAAGGCAGCATCTCCACCTGAGGTGGATGTTCAGTCCCTCTGCTGTGGAAGCATGTAAAGAAACTGTAAAATGTCTCCTTCAAAATCAACAGGATGATTCTTGGAACTGTTCAGTCATTTCTTTTATCAATCTCAGATCATCAGTTTTGAATAGAGAGAGGAAGAATCCTGTGTGCTCTGTGATTTTGTCTGTCCTCACACAGAGGGGGGTGGTTGGTCACACCTCTGCGGGATGCCACGTGACTTGCCTGTGGAGGCCTTGGCTGAAATGGGGGATTGCAGAAATTCCACAGCTGTTTCTTCACCAAAGCTGCGGCTTCTTCTCCCGTCATCATGTCAAGATGGAACATGGACACTGGTTCCCAATGTCTAAGAACCATGATCATGGCATATGGCACAACAGGAGTTATATTCATGTTAGGCAAACACAGTGTCCTGTTTATTTTTTATTTGTTTTAATAAAGGCTCTTTATGACTTTATTTATTCTATAATTAGGAAAAACATTTATTGTGCCTAAGCAGTGGAGGATGATATATTCAAAATACTTTCCCTTCGTTTTTATGTTTTTTTGCAAGTTATGCTCTAAATTACATGCTCTACATGCTCCCTCTTGCTCAGTTAATAAAAAGCAACAACATCAGCTACCATAACTATACAGGCAGAAACACAACTTTACATCCACCACATGTCACCAGGTGACTATATGGGGCAATTCAGCAGTAGCAGAAAATCAATGCCTGGATGTGCCATAATTTTTCTGCAACTGAATAAAAAGAAAACTGAGGTAATAATCTTTGGACCAATAGAGGAGAGATCTAATGTTAGCACACAGCTTCGGTAAACTTCACACTGATCAGAGAAGAAGAGACACAGTACTGGATTCAGACTTGAACCTCCAAAAGCATTTAAAAAGACAATGTAATTACGAGATTTGGGCTTTCTATCACCTTTAAGACATTTCAGGGTTAAGGACTGTGTCACCAGCTTGCATGATCTGGAAAACCAATCCATCTTACGTTTATTTTTAGTCAATTGATTACTGCTGCGCGGTGTTTTCACAGGTCTGCCTAAAAGTGGATCAGACAGCTGCAGCTGATCAGAATGCTGCTGCCCGTATCCTCACTAAGACTAAGAAAGTAGAGCACATCACCCAGTTCTAAAGTCCTTACACTGACTCCCTGTATCTCAGCTCAGAGAATAGCCTTTAAAATACTTCTGTTAGTCTATAAATCTCTGAATGGCTTAACAGCTGAAGCCGCAGACTTACTATCAGTGTATCAACCCTCCAGACCACTCAGGTCTTCTGGCTCCAACCTGCTTACTCTGCATACCTAGAACCAGAACTAAAAATGGAGAAGCAGCATTGGTTTCCCTATATCACTTATCTGGAACAAACTTCAAGAAAACTGTAAAAAAGTGCGGAAAACCTGAGTTCCTTTAAATCAAGACTAAAAACACATTTGTTTAGAATTGCCTTCGATCGTTCTAGTTAAACAGTTCAACTAAAACATATTTTCTTTTAGTCCAACTGTTTTTTAATATTTTTTTTGTTTCTGCATTTTTTTATTTTATTTTATTTATTTATTTTTTTTTCCTACTTGCTTTGATTCTGTTTTATCTTCCTGGCACTTTATTTTAATCATGTAAAGCACTTTGCATTGTCTTTTGTACTGAATTGTGCTATACAAATAAATTTGCCTTTCCTTCCTTGCCTTGCCTTGCCTAAATTGAAATTATTTTAAAGAAGTTTTGTAATAATGACTCAGCTATTTCACAGTGGATGTTAATTATTATTTTATTAGAAGCTGATGTCTTCAACAATCATAGATGAAAGGTTAAAAGACTTGTAACAGACTTTTTAGATAGGTTTTTCACTCAATGTGTCATTTCTGTTTTGCCAGGAGCTAATTCTCAAATATGCATTAAAACTGTAAAACGTGTCTTTTTAGAAACAAAACAAGGAGTTGATCAGTACATCTTCATAGAAGAGAGAATGGACTGGCTGGATTCTCGAGATCTCTGCAGAAAGAAATACACAGACCTGGTCAGCTTGAGGAATGATGAGGAGTATCAGATTGTTCAGAATATGTCTCGGGGAAAGGATTTGTATGTCGGCCTCTTCAGAGACTCATGGGAATGGTCAGACATGTCAAACTCCTCATTTAGGTACTGGCAGTATCGACAGGAGGATAATCGTAACACTTCAGAGGACTGTGTTGCTCTTTTAAAGACGCAATCTGGTAAATGGGGATCTAAGATATGTACAGAAGCACATCCATTCCTCTGTAAATGCAGTAAGTATTTTTTTTTTCTTGTTTCTGTTTGCAAGTTTTAACCATTCACCTTTTGTACATTCTTGCAAATTCAGTTGCTTATAAAGGTGATTTAAAACCAGCTTCAGCTGAGAATTAACCTTAAATATAACTCTGGAGAGGAGACTTAAGATCAGCCATCAATGCAGAAATTATTTCTTTTTTCCCTTCTATTCTATCTCAGATGTCTTAAAATACCCGTTATATTGGAGTTATCATAATGCAGAGGTATTGAGCAACCTTAGTATTATTTTTGGCCATATTTCCTCTGCTAAGGTGACAGTTATCAGCCCATCTTTTAAGAACTCGCCTTGTTTTTTTTTTATGCAAGCTCATCATCTGAAACTATTTACATTATTACAACTTTATTTAGTTAACAATATTTAACTACTTTAGGTTCAAATCTATGCTATGGAGAAGTAAAAATAAGGTGTTTTTCCTTTTTTGCTCTGTTGAAGAAAACAACCTGCGGTTCATAAAACTGAGAATCAGCCAAAGCGGCTCAACATTGGATCTAAATGACCATGCAGTGCAGAACAGCATCTTGGAGCAAGTAAGTCTTTAGACTCATCTGTTTAATCATCTTTGTTCATCCATTGACAAAAATACCAAATGATGTTTCCTCCTAAACTGATTACATTTCAGACAAAGCGTTCACATTTTATATTCATCAAAGTGTTTGAATCATTAAATGAAAACAAAACCATCAGGCATCATTGAAATTACTTTCCTGAGCTACAGTTTAAGCCCAAACTAGGAATCCATATGGTCAAAGAAGAAAGAAAATGTTTTGTAATTAAATAGCCAAAAATTGCGAGAGGAAAATGAAGAATAAGAGTCAGATAAAAGCCTCTGCTGTTAAGATTCATTTAAAGTCAAGGTCCAAATTCTGGTGTCTTTGAATCTTTGTTTGCTTATCATGACCATATATATCCTTGAAAGGTGCAGATTACCATACATTTAGACTTTTCAGATTAGTGAGTCAGCAGTTTGTTTCATTAATCTCTACTGTCCTTTGAGAAATAGGAGGTTTAGGGAATGATTGTTTAGACTGTAGGTATTGTGTGACTCCCCTGATTGGTTATCTATCTAGTTATAGAAAACAAGGCAAGCAACTTTATAAAAAATATCTCTTAGCACTTTTGATCGTCTTTGTTTCTAAAAAGGTTATAATAACAGTGATTTGGGAATCAAGTCCAACACAATGCGCCTCAGGCAACAATATTTTCATTTTCTTGCCCTAAATTTCTCATGCATTTTCTCCTATGGGCTCCCTGCAAACCGCACCACATTGAAAAAAAAGTCATTGACTTCAGTTAATGGTCATGAATGATTCTCATAAACATGATGCAGTCCATCTGTGCATAAATGATTGTCGTTTATGATGTTTTTGCAAATCTGCATAATTAACAAACCAATAATTCCATATAAGGGTATCACTTCCTACGATTGTCAGAAGGTGTTCATTCATTAATAGGGAATAGAGAATGAAGAAGAACTGTACTGGTTTGGAGATCAAGTTCCTGCTGACATAAAGCTGAGCAGAAGAATTAAAGTATAAATAAAAGCCAAGCAGTGGAGAATAGGTCACAATAGCTTTCAATGACGTGGTTACAGTGTTACAGAAGTCAAAATAATAAAAACAGTTTAATCTGAAAACAGTCAATTAAAATTACTGAAGGAGGAAAGTGGTGCAACATATGTAAATGCTTTATACGAGTTCACCATGAATCAACAGACAACATCCTGGACAATCTCCTTTTAATGCACGTCATCAGGCTTTACATATTAACCCTTTGTGTGAAATTCTAACTATAGAGTAGAATAAAATATTTTATAATGAAAATATTATCTTTCTTCTAACAGAAGAAATGAGAGCTTCTCATGAACATTGAGCAGTTTCCCCGTAATGAAGACAGGTGATGTGTAAAACATATTTTAGCTGTGTCTGAATCCGAAGCAGAGTGAGCTGGGTAGATTAGTCAGCATCTTGTAATTGTTAGCCCAGTTTTATTTGTTGTAAACCTGTCTAGAAGGAGGGGCGTGTGCAAGGCAGCAGTCCTTCTATAAACACAAAGAGAGGGTCTTGAAACACTACACTAGAAAAAATATCTAGAAATAAGTAGAAATGACTTAAATTAAGTGTATTTACCCATAATTTGAGTAGGTAAAGGATATAGTTTGCCAATGGAATGAGTATTTTTACTTTAAAAATAAGATAATTAGAATAATATGCACTTGAAATAAGACAATGCAATTGTGTTTTCTTATTTTAAGTGTGAATTTGTCTTGTTCCATTGGCTTAAAGGTCTCTTTTACCTCCCCAATCCAAGAGAAAATGCACTTATTTTAAGAAAATATGACTTATCTAGAATTCTATTTTTTCCAGTGTAGCCCCAAAAATGCATGAAAAAAAAAACAAAACAAAAAAAACATTTTAACATGATTTGGTCCATATCCCATCATATGGACTCAGATGATCCCCCGAAAGGAAGCGTGTACGTTGACTAATCTGAGTGTAACAATTCAAGAAACATTTTTGCTGTAATTAACAACAATGTAAATATATTTTTCCCTAGATAAGGCTGAAAGCAAGCGAGAACATAACTGGTCCTTTGACTCTACGGTGGAAAACTAACTCGGATGGAAAAGTTTTTACCAAGGAACCTGCTGTTGATGACCCATAATAAAGGAAAAGATGTGCACAAGGAATGGATCTCAAAATAACACAATAACACAAAATAGAAGTTAACCTACAAATGATTTGTCATAGAAACTATAACAGCTTTAGAAAATCAGAGTACTTATTAATAAAGTTTGATGTTTTTGCTTTTGTCTTTTTAGAACTAAACTCATGCTAATTTACTATGAAACATATTTAGATGTATATCTTAAATGATAATTAAAACATTTTAAAAGTTGAATCATTAAAATCAAGGTTATAACCATTGTCTAGAGAATATGCTTTCTCATAATCAGTTCTGTAATTCTGACCAGTTTCATGCATGTTTCTACTGGTGATTTTAATCATTTAATTTCTTTGACGAGCTGCTAGCTTAATCTCCCTATTGTTAGATTTAAATCAGGCTTTTTCCAGACCGTAGTGAGGAAACCTGTCAAAATTTTATCATTTCTAACTCAAATGTAAAAGTAGCTTGGTTGCCTGGTCTGACCTTTGTTAATCACCTTACTATGTGCAAGTAATCCAGATAAAAGAACTAACCATTAATTACAGTCTGAATGAATCATGTTTATTTTAAGGTTTATCTGATCCTTGTCTTATTTTAAACTGTTTATGGTGAAGGGTGTAATTTTACTGTGTGGGTTGCAATTTTACTAATTTTATTTATATTATTCTGTTTTATTAGGGTAAGGGTTAACTTAACTTACTTTATATTTAAGTACTTATAATCTTATTTTCTCTCTTCTGTAAACGGTTGCTCTGCAAGAGGGATTCATAAATATAAAGGGATTAATAAAGTTATTCTGATTCTGATAGTTAATGAGAAATGCATATTTATTCACTAGTTACTGTAATAACTTGATTGTGAATGTTTGATCTCTAACTGTATTTATTTGTTCTTTAGAGAAAGGCATCAATAAATAGAATCTCATTTATGTTTTTCTCTCTTTGTCTTCTTAAAAAAATGATTGAATATATTTTTGTTGTTCATAATTTAGATTCCTTTTTTTAATAAACTGTTGGGAAAAACATTAAAATTCACAAGACCAAGTGTAATATGGGCAGAAAAACAAAATATTGCTGGTAGAACAGCTACAGAAAAACAAAGAACAAAAAAGTTGGTGAAAATTTTCAGTCATCCAGGTCATAGTCATTCCAAATAAAGGTTAAAAAAACAAACCACTGGACTTTTTATTCCAAGTTTACAGCCATTTCACTTCCATATTGAGAAAGCTTTCTGGATGGGAAGCGAAACGTCTTTAAACCAGGAAACAAAGTCCAGTGGATTGTTTTTTTACCCTTTTTTTTTGGACCGATCAAAACAGCGCAATTTTGTATAGTTTGGAGTAACATACGAACATTTGATTAACCTTTGCTGAGAAAAACAGAAACGTTCAAGAAAAAGTGTCAAAACTAGTGTGACTTTGACCAAACTGCTTAAATGAAGAAAAAAACACTGTCAAACCTCTTGCACTATTTGATGCCAATAGCTCATGCTTCATTAAAGTGAGCACAGATGTTTTAATAAATTAGTCATGATACATTTTTAACAGGTACTCCCCTAGAAATATTAAATAAAGAAAAAAATATATATAGAAAGTTGTTTTTTTTCTCACTGTTTTTGTTACTGTTTATTACTTTCTGTTTGGACAGTGTGTTTGCTTCTCTGATTGTATTCAAAACATGATTCCTTCAAATGGAAAACACATGTAAAACTGAAGTTGTGTCAAGAAGTAACAAGAAGTCACATGTTCACCATTTCCTTTAAATGGGCGTAAGTCACTACTCACTAAGTGCCATTGACCTGAAAAATCAATCACGTGATATATCTCAAATTAAGCTAATACTTGGGTCAAACCTTGCATAGTGTTGCTTTACCTTGTTCCCGTATAATTTCTTTAACTTCTTTGTTCTGTTTTTCTTTGTTCATTTTTATGTGAGGTTTATTGATCAAGTCAAAATCAATGAGATTATTGTAGATTTCAGGAGAAACAGGAGGTCAAAAACTATTACGATCATGGGAGAAGAGGCGGATGTGAAGAAGTAGTAATGTTTCCTCAAAATAACACAACTGTGTTAATTGTTGTCTAGTAGTACAGACTAGACTGTAATTTTTGATGAAGCTTAGATCATTCAGTGTTTGAAGCAAGATGCTGCATATCTTCTATAAGTCTCTATAAGTGAAGAGGTTGAGATCCTCCGTCATCATGTACTGGAATAGCAGTATCAGAGCAAATGACTGAAAGAAGGTTAACAAGCTAATTAAGAAGGTCAGTTCTGTTCTGAAAACCTCTTATTTAATAAAGAAAATTTCATCATAAAATGAACATTAAGAAAAACCCTGAGCATCTTCTTGAGAAGATTGTTAATCATCCATGTGACCAACATGACCGGGTTTGTTAAGATTCAGAATGAGGACCCAGATACAACCAGAACACAACAGGAAATAACTTTAAAAGATTTATTGAAGAAATACTGCAGGTTATTCAGGATCAGGGGAGCTAGAGCCTGTGGAGGGGAGAGAAAAGGTTAGTGGCTGAGATTGATTAAAAGTTCAAACTGCTAAGCCACTAACTGTCCTTAAAATCCAGGCGGGTCTGTCTTGGTTCCAGAAAACTTTGGTTCCTTGAATCAGCAGTAATTCTCTCTGAGGCTTTGGCAGACAATCTTGGTCAAAGGAGGTCCAAGGTCAGAGCCAGGTGATCAGGATTTTGAGAGAATCCAAAACAGAAACCAGGGACAAGGTCAGGCAGAGAAAACAGGTCAGGGATCCAGGCAGCATGCACAAAAAACAGATCCAACGAGGGCTAGGCAGGCTAAAAAATCAGGAGGCAGAAACAGGTCAGGATCAGTAGACAAACAGAAAAATGCTGGATGTTTACTAACCAAGGCTTTCAGGCAATCTGGCACTGTAAAGTAGTCAGAGGCCTGCTTAAGAAGGCTGGCAAAACAGGTGAGAGGAATCAGTGGCAATTAGGCTGAGCAGTAGCAGCACAGGAGGGCCAAATGCACAGAGCAGAAGGGGGAGGGGAATGAAAACAAATACTAGTTGACAGGCCAGAAACATAACAGTCTTCAGTCAAAGGATTTACCAGATTTTCAGTATAAAGACAGAAGATATTTCCTGACTAGAGCGATTAACATCTAGAGCAACTTGCTGAAGAAAAGCCTATAAAATTTAAGGTCAAAGTGGAAAACCCCTCCAAAGACGGTAGAGAAAGACCGAGCAAGGATCCTGTGGGAGTTCCAGATACAGACGGACCGAATGGTAATGGCTAACCAACCGGACATTGTGGTGGTGGACAAAAAGCAGAGGAAAGCCATTGTGGTTGACATAGCAAACCACAATGACTCCAACATCGACAAAGGAACATGACTAGAGATATACCAAGGGCTCAGAGAATAGCTGGAGAAAACCTGGAAGGTCAAGGCATCAGTGGTACCCGTGGTCATTGGGGCACTCGGGGCAGTGACCCCAAAACTTGAGGAGTGGTTAGAGCAGATCCCTGGAAATACATCAGACATCTCGGTCCAGAACAGTTCAGTTCTAGGAACAGCAAAGATACTGCGCAGAACCCTCAAGCTCCCAGGCCTCTGGTAGAGGACCCGGGCTTGGAAGAAAAACGGATGGGTAAGGAAGAGCCTCTTTTCTTTTTTTTTTACTTTGACCTAACACTAACGCTATACCCTGCAGATAGGAACAAAGAACTAAGCTGTAAGACTCGGGGTGAGAGGTTCTGTGTTTACATCAACTACAGCTGGTGTAAAAATGCTAGATCGGTCACCAGCTTCTGCTCTCCAGACATCGAGTTTTTGATTGTTAACTGCAGACCGTTCTATCTGCCCAGAGACTTCAGTGTGGTTAACATCACTGCTGTTTATGTGCCTGCCAGCACTAATGCTAAAGAGGCCATGAAGACTCTATAACAGGCTATCTCTGAGCTCCAATCTGCACACACAGCGCGGGTGTTTTCATCATTGCTGGGGATCTTAACCAGGCTAACTTGAAGACTGTTCTCCCTCATTTTTACCAACATGTGGACTTTTCAACTCAAGGTGAAAACATTTTAGACCTGGTTTACTCTAACATCAAAGATGCATTCAGAGCAGCTCCCATCCCCACTTATCTGTCATGCTTATCCCTGCATATAAGCCCCAGCTGATCAGGGCTAAACTTTCAGTTTAAAAAGGCCAGAGGTGGTCTGAGGGTGCCATGGAGACACTCCAAGACTGTTTTGAATGCTCTGACTGGAACATCTTCAAGGCAACAGATACATATGACAACTTATTAAATATTGATGAGCATGCTATGACTATGTCAGCTTACATCAACAAAATGCATTCAGGACGTCAGCATAAAAAATCACCACCTGGGCCAACCAACCTCCCTGGATAAATGAAGAGGTTTGGAAATCTCCAAAAGCACGGAACTCAGCTTTCAAGTCTGGTGATAAGGAAGCACTGAGAACCGAGCGTAACAACTTAAGCCGATCAGTGAAACAGAACCACAGCCAGAAGGTCCTGGATCTTTTCCACGACGTCAGCAACACCAGGAGGATGTGGAAAGGCATTCAGATGATCATGGACTACAACACCCCCTCCCCCTCAGTAGATGCAGCAAACACTGACTTCCTAAATGAACTGAACAACTTCTTTGGAAGGTTTGAGGGACTAAACAGCACTCTATCAGTGAAAGTCATTCCACACCAGGGGGAGGAGGCACTAAACCTGGACGGAGCTGAAGTGAGGAAAACTCTGAGGAGAGTCAATCCGAGGAAGGCCCAAGGGCCTGATAACATACCTGGGAGGGTGTATAAGGAGTGTGAAAATCAGCTGGATGGTGTCCTCACAGACATTTTTAACACCTTGTTTCACCAGTCCATAGTGCCAGCATGCTTCAAGTCACCAATCATTATTCCGTTGTCCAAAGAAGCCTCACCTGTCACCTCACTAAATGATTACTGGCCTGTCGCACTTGACTCCTGTCATGATGAAGTTCTTCTAAAGGTTGGTTAAAGAACAAATGGATCTCCAGTCTGCGCCAACCTTCCACCTGTTCCAGTTCTACCTACCCGACCGGAACCGCTCCACTGAGGGGGCGCCATCTCTGCTGCTCTCCACCTGAGCCTGGCACACTGGAGGAGAAGAACACCAGATGCGTGCGGATGCTGTTCCTGGACTTAAGTTCAGCTTTCAACACCATCATCCCACAGCATCTGATGGGGCAACTGGAACAGCTGGGCTTCAATGCAACCCTTTAAATATGGCTGCTAGACTTCCTCACCAACAGACCTCCACAGACAGTCCGGTCAACAGAAACACCTCTGATGTCATGTCATCATCCTAAGCACAGGCTCCTCAGGGTTGCCGCGTCGTAAGCTCCCCTGCTGTTTCTCCTGATGACAAATGACTGCTTTCCCAAGTTCCCAACCAATCACATTGTTAAGTTTGCAGATGACACCACGGTGGTCGGCTTAATCAGAGACGACAAATCGACCTGGACTACAGAGAGGAGGTGGGTGCAGCTGGTGGACTGGTGCAAAGATAACAGCCTGATCCTGAACGTGGAGAAGACAAAGGAGATCATCTTGGACTTCAGGAAGAACCGGCCTAACCGCGGCTCCACTGGTCATCAACAGCTCAGCTGTAGAGGTGGTCAACGGCACCAAATTCCTGGTGATTCACATCACAGACACCCTCGCCTGGAATGTAAACACCACCTCACTGGTCAAAAGGGCACAGAAGCGCATGTACTTGTGGAGGATGAGGAGAGCCCACCAACCCCCACCCATCCTCATCACCTTCTACAGAAGCACCATAGTGAGATTTCTGACCAGCTGTCTCACTGTGTGGTGTGGAGGCTGCAGCTCCTCAGACTTGAAGACGGTGAGAAGAGTAGTAAGAACATCAGAGACGATCATCCGGGCTCCTTTTCCCTCCATAAAAGACATTTCATCCCAGCACTGCGTGTCCAGAGCCCGTAACATCATAAATGACCCCTCACACCCCCACCATGGACTGTTCTCCCTGCTGCCCTCGGGGAAGAGACTTTGTAGCATCTGATGCAGGTCCAGCAGATTGCATAACAGTTTCTTTTCCACTGCCATTAGACTACTGAATGTTGTGTAAAATGGGTTATTTTATTTATAAAAATAAAACTATAATGTTAGGACTGTAAATATACAGCCATATGTTTATATTACTTTTTAAATGTATTTATTACTGTTTTCAAGGCTGCACTTAAAGAAAAAATGAAATTGGCTAGAGCTGTCTTAAATGAAATTTCTTTTTGTATACACTCGTGTATACAAAATGACAAAATAAATCTGTCTAAATAATTCTGTCTAAGGCAGTGGAGAGGGAAAACTCCCTTTTAACAGGAAGAAACCTCCAGCAGAACCAGGCTCAGTGTGAGCGGCCATCTGCTGAGGCAAACTATGGTTGAAGGAGATAGAAGCAGATAAAGACATAAATTAAATAAGTTCTTTGGAGTTCTGGCAGAAGATGTTGTGAATCAACATTCGCTTGGATGACTAACCTAGAAAAGGATTAGAGTAGTCTTTCCCATGGCCCGGACACTGGTGGTGGAATAAGCCAGAGGATGAGTGGGACTGACAATGAGGGAGGAGATGGGTGAAAGTTAATTTGCATTCGGGAGAGAGAAGCTGGGCAAGATGAGCTCTTGCAAGATGAGCGGCTTTGGAGAAGGTGCGGCCCCTGAGCTGATTGGCTGGAGGTGAACAAGGGACATCAGGTAAAGCTGATAAGAATCTTCCAGATTGAATTTACGCTTAAGCTTCATTTCCCAGTCTAGTTGCAGAATAGATTTAAGCAATAAGCAGCCGAGGTAATGCCTTATAAATAAAACTCAACCAAAGGGTATTATTTTAACCAGCCACACCAGACCAATAGTGTGTTTACTTATTGCAGTTTGTAATGAACCTCAGAAAAGAGGAAAAACTCAAGAATTGTGAAGAAGCAAGTTAAGCAAACATTTACAAAACTCCACTGACAAGCTGTTTTCTACCAATAAATAAAAAACAGAACTTTTTTCCATCCAAAACCCAGCTTCAATTTTAACCTTCTTCTCCACATTCTCCATGTTTAAAACTTAGGGAGCCACCCTCAAAATGCTCAGATACGTGATTGTGTGAACCTCCATTTTATTTCCCCAAGACTCTAAGGGGATCTTTTAATGCTCTTTGCAAAAGTGTAATGGCGTAAGTAGGAGTGTCTCCAGTGCCATCAAGAACTGTGTCCTCTGGATAAAAATCACCAGTTTATATAAATTCTGAATAAAAGAGGACCTAGGTTTATAAACTAAAAAATGTCTGTGCCAGTATCAGCATTAATGCCTCTAAGGTTATGTTGGACCAAATAAAATGACGACAGTGGCGTTGGATGTAGGAGTTTGCCCTGAAATCGAAGGCTCGGACATTCGTTGTCGTTGTGTCCTTGGGCAAGACACTTCACCTGCATTGTCTACTGATGGTGGTCAGAGGGCCTGGTGGCACCAGTGTACGGCAGCCCTTCTTCTGTCAGTGAGCCCCAGGGCAGCTGTGGCTACAATGTAGCTTGCCACCATCAGTGTGTGTGTGTGAATGGGTGAATGAATGCAGTGTAAAGCGCTTTGGTCAAGTCCTCCTGACTTGAAAAAAGGAGTATATAAGTACATGCCGTTTACCATTTACTATAATAATCAGCTCTATAGCACCACCAATTAACAATACTAATAGAGATAGACCCTGTTTCCCATTTTTGGGATAGTTTTCCAACAGCGACCGACCTTCAGAATCATAGAGAGCTTTCAGATATAACAATGAAACAAAACGACCCGCTCGTCGGTTTCAATTTGCATGTTTCTAAGCAAGACAAGACCTTGTCTATATAAAGACTCAAACTAACTGGCGATGCTAGCGACAGCTCCGACTAGAGGCAGATCAATGTTTTGTTATAGAATTTTATCATGGGCGCAACTACATACTTTATGAGGGGTCCCTTCCCTGCTGACAACTCATTATAATGTAAATTGGACCACAACCAGGTGCTGGAAAATTAAGTAAAAGAACCAAAATATTTAAAACTTAGAGCAGAGGTCTTCAACAAGGGGTCCTCGAACCCTAGGGGGTCCACGGAGGTACTGCATGTGGGTCGGGAAAGTTTTGGTTGATAAAACGTTTTTTTTTATATATTCCCCCCTGCAATTTCTTCCACTAATTGAAATGTCTTTAAATCCACATTAACATGAATTCAACAATAAATAGAGCTGAGAAGATGTCTTTTCAGTCATCAATGCTCACATTCAGCGACACACAGGAGCTCTTTTTTAGGCTGGGCTTCATTCACAACACCTGACCCATCAACCAGTAATCAGAATCAGAAATACTTTAATAATCCCAGTGCAAAAGTATTTTCGTTACATTACTCCATCTGTAAGAGAGTGACTATAGGACCAGTTTGATATAATACAATTTTATATAATATATATAATTAGGGGGTCCCCGCATCTCTGCATCAGATTCGGGGTCCTTGGCCTGGAAAACGTTGAAGACCCCTGACTTAAAGCATTTTTGGCCTCGTAGGTAAAGGGTTAACATGATTCTTGTCTAACCTTAACCTTTGTTTTGCCATTCAGGACGTTAGTTTTCATACTGTTTTACATTGAGAGGAAGGGTGATTTAAACAGCAAATTTCCCTATGAAAACTAACACTGACAAACTGGAAACAAATGACGTGACTCTTTGACCTTCAGCTGCTCTGTTAAACGAAGGCTAAATAAATAGAAAGGGAAAAAAACTGAGCAGAGGTGAGTTGTCATATATTATCCTCTATAGTATCACATCAGACAATCCCCCTATGTCAACTCTGCCCTTATTATTATTTTCAAAATCTTACTACTTCTATATATTGTGTAATGCGTACTTGTTGACCCTTTTTAGGACAACTTTAGTACAAGGAATGGATAATGGATCTTCATTAGGAGATGTACGGGACTGTAAGCTGCTAATAAAATAAATAAATAAAACAAGTGTACCATTTTTAATAGAAAAATACTCTATTTCATCAAATCAAACAGTATTTGGTATAGAAAATTGTATTACATATGCAAATTGTTTTACATATGTTGAAATCTGAAGTGATTTACATCTGAAAGATTTAGACAAATCACTCAAAATATAGAATTTAAAAATAAGTATCAGTAAAATAGGTTTTATTTCCATTGAACTATAAATATATATGTTTTGCTACCTAAATGTGCTATATAAATAAACTGTAGGTATGTTGTAACCTGATACATAAGCAAATGGGTGTTAATAATGTAAAAAAAAAAAAAGAAAAATCCCTCTCTTTCTCCTGCTTGCAAATCCTGTAGAAGTGGCCCAGTGCTAAAAAAATATATTTGGTCTTTTTACCTTCATTAAATTAAAGTGTTCAAGTTTATTTCTAATTTTGAGACATTCATAGATTAATGTGTGCATGCTTTTATAGAAGCAAAAATACAGGAGTAATATGATGGTAAGAAACATTTATTATATACTGTAAACATTTAGTGTTAGTCAACCTAATTACAAAAAACAAAATAAAACAAATCTGTGGTTCTTTACCTGTCATCCTTTTTGTATGAGGAAATACTGAAATGGTTTTCTCCAAGGTTAAGGGAGTAAAGTAGATTTTAAAATGTTCTATATATGAATGGATTTATGACTGCATATAGAATCAATGTGTATATTGGTGTTTTATTGCTGGTGCATAAAGGTGTTTATTTTAAATATGTGTGTATTCCTTTTTTTACAATATATTATTATTATATGTAAAAATTATTACAAATTATTTTTACAATATATATTATCTTATCTCATCAGCTAGTAGCCGCTCTGTCTTTGCAATAGTGACGAACCGGCTGGGAAGAAAAAAGAAAGTAAAAGAGGGCTGAACAGGTGCAAAGCAGGAGCCAGTGCATTACAGACAGACAGACAGACAGACACACAGTTTTTAGGAACATGAGCACAGCTCCAGTTTCTGTTATTTAATTTTCTTTTTATTGTGATCAGAACAGGCGTTAAAGCTTTCTGAAATACACTGGGAGCACAATACCAAGACAACAAGCTGCTTTCTTTCTTCACACCATCTGACACATCGATCAAAACTACACCGTCTCAGAGAAAAATAGGAATTTAAAAAAATTTACATCAGAGAATCTTTTTTATTATGCCAGTTTTCTGAGCAACTATGGTTTTTACATCAGAAATCCTCCTTTTTTCTTCATCCATTCACTTTGATTTTGTTTTTATCATACATTTATGTTTTATATATTTGACAGTGTTTTTGTCTTGTTATTAGTCGCTTCCCCGCTGAGGGGGAGTACAGTCGCTGTCGTCCTCCCAGGATGAAGACCTGAAACCTGCAGGTGCAGATATAGAGTGAGTGGCAGGCGTGTGGCCGAGGCCTTGGTACCGGCCGATAGAAGAAGGTGAGGCGGGCATAGATGTTGCTGCTGTGACGATGGGATCTTGGGAGGTGGAGTTCAGCAGCCCAGTGTGCTCAGTATGCTCAGGTCGTGCAGCTGCTCCAAAGTACATCTTGTTGGGGCGTCCCAGGAAAGTACGACCTGAAGAGATATAGCAGGGGTTGACATTAAGGATTTTTACCACTTGCCCTTTGGGCAAGTGACTTTCACATTTCATTTGCCCAGAAACAATTTTTTACTTGCCCAGTATAATGTTTGATAAATATAGTTCCTAATATTCATATTTTTGTATATATATCAATGAAACATGTTTTCAGTTTCTTTTTAAATGTTTTTTGTAATTCAGTATTTTTTTATGTTTACAGGTTCCTGGTGTGTATCTGCATGCGCCAGATAATGAACTCAAGCCTACATTACGGTGTTAACATGCTTTTCAATCCTTTCCTGCACATTCTTTTCAAACTAAACTTTGCTTTAAACTGTTGTGTGCTTTGAAAAAATATAAATTGTAATGTTAAAAATCTAAAAAATAACTTGACAGGTTAAAAATTTAAGATAAATCACAAGACAGAAGTCGATGTCACAAATGAATAACTTTTATTTATTAACATCCTCTATGTTTATACAAGATAATACTATTAATATAATGTGACTTTTCTAGAGAATCATTATACATAGTTATTTTATACAGGGTTTCTAATGAAGGACCAACTCTCGCCATATTTAAAAATAAATACAAGAAATAAAAATAAATGCTCAATAAATGTATATAAAAGCGTACAATTAATTGCCATAACTCATAATTAGCTTATTTTATTTATTTGCCTTTTGCAATATTTACCTTATTTATTTTTCTGTTATTATAATCTTCAACTTTTATTTTTAATTACTTATATTTTTTAAGTATTGATTTATGTGCATGTTGTTGTAATATTTTTTGTCTGTTTTAAATTCTTCCTTTGTATTTTTACGTAGTTATTTCTTAGCTGTTTATTTCTCTCGTTCTGCCCTTTTACATTTTCTGTCTGCCCTTTTTGCATTTCTCTATCCCTTTTTACATTTTCTCCTATGCCCTTTTTACACATTTCTCTCTGCCCTTTTTACATTTCTCTCTGCCCTTTTCATTTCTGTCTGCCCTTTTTACATTTCTGTCTGCCCTTTTTACATTTCTCTATACCCTTTTTACATTTCTCTCTGCCCTTTTACATTTCTCTATGCCCTTTTTACTAAAAAGGGCATAGAAATACATAGAAAAAATAAAATTATAGAGTGGAACAATTAGTCAGCAAAGCAGCAAGATAATTTCAAAACTTCAGTTTTTATCTAAAGTTTTGGCGAAAATAACAAAAAAGAAAAAATGTAAGCTTGGCTGCTGGCATAAGAAACTTGGCATAAAAAGGCATAAATGTAAGGAACATAATGTAAAAAGGGCAGGAAATGTAAAAAGGGGCAGAGAGAAATGTAAAAAGGGCAGAGAAAGAAATAAACAGCGGCGAAAAAGAAATAACTAAGGTAAAAAAATACAAAGGAAGAATAAAACGAACAAAAATATAATAACATGCACATAAATACTTAAAAATATAAGTAATTAAAAAAATAAAGTTGAAGATTATAAAGGACAGAAAAATAAATAAGGTAAATATTACAAAGGCAAATAAATAAAGAAGCTAATTAAGAGTTATTTACATTTATGTCTCACTTTTTTTGTTGGCAATTAATTGTATGCTTATACATTTATTGAGCAGTAAAAGCATCTTGTCAGCAAAGAATTGAGACTCTCCAGGAGTGAAGTCTGCCCTCATGCAGCGAGTACGTCAAAAACTGACCGAACAGAGACCTGCTGGAAGCAGTACACCGCGGCCTTTTGGCAATCAACATGCCGCAATAATTATTTTTTTATTTCTCTTCAGTGTCCCTTCAGGGGCTCTGTAGATTTCTGCAAATACCAACTAAGGAAATAACCAAAATATGTCCATTGAAGGTAAGAGACACTAAGTACTGTTACACTGACTAGACTATACATTGAAAGAAGGTTACCAGCAGGAAGCTTGAATGCAGTTTTATAAAAGTTAACAGGCATTTTAATCAAATAATTTTAAATTGTGGGGAAATGATCAAGTATGTAGTCCTGAAACATTATATATTTAAATAAACCTTAAAGACTAACAAACTCTGCCCATGATACTTACCAACATGGCGGACTTGCTCAGTGACGTCAGCTCGGATGTCAGAGAAATCCCACATGGCCAAAAAACTGTCAAAACAGGAGCCCTCCTCTGCTTCCTGGGAAAAATAGGTAAAGGGGGTAAGTTGGGAAGTTACATGGATGGATGGATGGATGGATGGATGGATGGATGGATGGATGGATGGACTGGATGGATGGATGGATGGATGGATGGATGGATGGATGGATTACCTGGACATAGGGTTTGTAGGTAAAGGTGTAATGGTGAGCGATAGCAGCCAGGAACATCTCTATGCAGATGATGAAGTCCTATGAAATCAATCATACATTTGGTCAGTCAAGCAGTTTACAAAGTGAAGAATCAGTTACAAATCTTCAAAAATTAAAACATGAGTGAAATATAACCTCCAATTTTACTTGTTTAATTAAAGAACCAGTACTGGGGTATAGAAAGAAAGGAAAAGCAAAATGCTGGCTTAGATTTTATGTAACCTGATAAGCATGGGAATTAAATATTTACAAAAATACTGTAGGTATGAATAAGTAACTGATTACGCCAGAGGTGTATTTCTTTATAATAATGTTTTTTGACCTGCAGTCCAGTAGCTACAGCCTCCACGCTGTCCCAGTCCCAGGTGTGTTTGTCAGAGATCACACCTACTTTCACCAGGAAGGCTATGAAAACGGCCTGCCTGCAGAAAAAACCACCAGCATTTATTAAACCTTATAACATTTCCTTAATAAGAATAAGGTACCATACAAGTATGGTCCTGCTTACCAGAAGGAGACAAACACCACCAATTTTACGCAGAGGAACTTTCCAACGGGCCTGATTGGAGTCAGCTCATCTCTCAGGGCTCGATAAAGCAGAACCAGGCAGTACATAGCAAACTGTGGACAGTGGTAAACACATGTCAAACATCAGTCTATACTCATACTCTAATCAGAAAGATCAGAAGAACAACTGTCACCTCTATGTCTGTAGGAAAAAAAAAAAAAAATGCATTAAAAACCTGATTTACTGATGTGAGTATTTTGTAAAAAAGTGTTAAAGTGTGATATACATAGTAGTGAAGATTTGTAAATTTTTATTTTTTTTATTGTAATTACACTGTTACAAGTACAGAGCAATGCAATGAACTCTTCATTTTACCCATCCCCTTGGGGCGCAGGGGGCTGCCATTGTGCAGCGCCTAGGGAGCAGTGTGGGGTTAAGGGTCTTGCTCATGGGACCAAAGAGGCAGTCCGTGGGAGTGGGGCTTGAACTCAGAACCTCTGGATTCCAATCAATGTTCTAACCCCCTAGGCCACCACTCCCCTGCAACATTTAATCAAACTGATACCTACTTTTCCAAAGTTTTCCTGACCTGATCTAAAAGGTGGGACTTAAGAGCATTTTTTTTCTTTTCTTTTTTTAACCTTCCTCTGGTTAAACATTTGTTAGAATCACCCAGTTAACCATTTTTGGCTGCAGGTCTTAAAGGTTTGTCCCAGCAAACAATTCACCTCTAAAGACTGAGACCGCAAAATAACTAAAGCTGTGAACAGTATATTTAAAGCATTACTATAGATTTCTAATTAAACGTATTTCTGAACTTTGATTAGGTCGTTCTAACAGATTATTATGTTTTGATATCCTGTATAATTCTGATAGTATGAGTTTGGTGAATTGTTCTGCTGGAAAGTAGAACTGTCAGGTATTTAGCTCCCACCAACACTGACCAGCTGTTTGTTGCTTTTAAAGAGAAATGTCTCCAAACATAATACTGCCACTACCATGTTTATTTGTTTGGACAGTATGATCCATGTCCATGTGTAGAGAAACTTCACCACACTGTGATTTGTGTGTAAAAAAAAGTTGCATTTTATTCAGTCTGACCAGAGAACTTTCTGCATGGTTTGTTGCAAATCGAAGGCTAAAATTACCGTTTTTTGTTGCTTTCTTTTTTAACTACTTTCTTTTTGCAAATGTTCTGCAAATGGGATAATTGTAGAATATTTGAATCAGAATTTTTCTCTTAACAGAAGCTTCCAGCTTAGCTGTGGATCTTTGCAGCTAATCCAGTGATAATGACAGCCTCTCAGTGTCACAGTCTTGGTTTTGTTATGTTTATTTAGAGTATTCAGTCTTACTTTGCTCCTTGTTTTAATGTCTAATTATTATTTTGTTGTTTTCTTGTTAGTTCCTGTCCTCCAGGTTTTCCATTTGTTGTCCCTCTGCTGCCCTCTTGTGTCCTCTATCCCTAGCTCTGTTTTCTGCTCTGTCCTCCCTTGCTGTTTTCTCTGTCCTGCCAGCACCTGTTGCCAATTTCCTCGTCAGCTCTCTCTTTGTCTCTGTCCCCTTTAAAAACCCTCCCTCTTCAGTTCTTGTTTGCTGGATCCTCGTCTTACTTCTCATCAAACCTCTGGTCAGTTCTCTGTCGTCCTTCCTTGTCTCTTCCTGGTTCTTAGTTTTGCTTTTCCCCTGATGTCTCCTAGATTCTGGTTCTGAAGATATTTTTGTTGGATTTTTTGACTCCTGTCTTGTGAGATATTTTTGTTGGATTTTTGACTCCTGCCTCAGAGCCTGTTTACCTCCTGCCTCAGAACCTGAAAACCCATTAAAACACTTAAATTCATCTCAACCAACTTGTCTCAGCATTTGGGTCCTCTACCAACACCACCAAATCGTGACACTCAGTTGCTCATCTTTATCACCCATCTAGCTTCTATTTGTTGTTCTTAATGTAGTTTTTTTTGTTGTTACTCTCTATAAAAAAACAGAATTTAAAAAAACAGGTTGGTATCTGTATATTCCCTCCCACCTCATATGCTCCTACTACTTTCTGTTGCTGTTTCATAGAAATCCACCAAATTATAGTAGATATATTTAGCTTTAAATATTTAGCTTTTAATTTTAAAGTGTTAGGACTTTGGCAATATAGTGTATCTCCCTCTAAAAAACCTGTAAGGCTTCATGGTTTGTTTACATTTTATTATTCGAGATGCTTGGCACCTTATGGTGGAACCAAGACACAATTTAAAAGCAGAAACACCCATAGGTAGCGACTATTTTTTAAACAGTTTTCACCCTTTTAAATTAATAAATATATGTGCGGATTATTACAACTTAAAATACCTTTTTTTTGTAAAGAGAGTTAAGTCTATTTTTCAAAGTTCCTGAGCAACCAGTGGCCTTATTTCTATTTATTTTTTTTGTTTATTTCATTTGTAATTTTCCTTCTTTTTTCATTAATCTTAGTGAATTTAATTGTGTTAATATTTCTGCTTTTGTGTAGCACTTTGGTCCTGTTGGTTTTTAAAGTTCTACATAAATAAAGTTGGATTGGATTATAAAGTTCTTTCATGTGTCGTTCCTACGGTCATGTCCGGTCGCTGAGGTGTTGTTTACCAGCTGGGATATGTTGTTAACAATAACCAGGTAGGACCAAGCGTTTCTGAAGCTGAAATTGGCCTCATCATAAACTCCAAAGAGCTGACAGATTCTGCAGAAATAGACAAAACAACAAGGATGCATATTCCAGTCATCGCCATGGGAAACCAGTTTTAAAAATACTCTGACAGGCTTGGAAATAATAAATAAATAATGCAAATAAAGCTAAAAATAGGTTAAAAGAACCTTTAGAGAGGACAGAGAATAACTAACAGATGACATTTTATATGTTTAACAATGATCAGAAAGGACAACACTTAGAAATGATGAGCCTTTATGTCTTAAACTTACAGTGCTATCACCGTGGTGACGGGTCGGACCACCGTGTACTGAAGGACGCCCAGCTTGCATCTGAACAGCAGCACCCTGCCAGAGGAATAATGAAAAGCATGAACACTTCAGGCACCATCATCTCATCAGACACTTTTGCCCGCTCCTTCCCTCCTCATACTCTCCCATCGGCCATGGCGGGCAGCAGCAGAGCGGCGGCAGGTGTGGCTGCTGCTGCTGCACCTCTAGCATGAGCACAAGGCTCGGGTACTGGTTGCTCAGGAAGTTGAGCAGGAACACCAGGAAGTTGTAGATGACGTAGGCCTCATAGCACTCCCTGCACGTGTCCACGTAGATGGCGAGGCTGGGGTACCGCAGGGCCAGCCACTGAATGAAGGGAGGAGGAAAACTGAAGCTCAAAATCACATGTGAACATATTCACATGGGAGAAGATTTAATAGCTGTGGTTACAAAAAAAGTGTCTCAGCCAATTTCATATCACCCTGCAATGTTTTGCAATGGCTGCACCAAAGGATAAGACAAACTGCTGAGCGTTGATCTGTGTGTTTGTGTCCTATTAATGACTCACACTGTCCAGACTGTAGATTGGAACCATCCACAGAATCCTGGAAGATAAAAACAAACCATCAGGGTTTTAAGTTTCATGCACCTTATTCAACTTTCTGCAGAAACTTTAGATCCTTTCAGAATTTTGATCTCTGCATGTTTATCATTATTTTTTATCATATATCAGGAATGTAAAGCAGTTTTCAGGTTTTATTTCACTTTTATTCTTACCTCTGCTACTGCTTCTACACTTCACAGTTAAAGTGAATGTCATGATCTTGGTGCTGAGGTCTGGTCTGATTACTCATTTTACTCAACTGCTTATCTCTGCCAAGTTCTCATTACCGTTCATCTGATCCACCTGCTTCAGCCTCTATTTAAACAGCCTTCAGACCAGTCATCAGTGCCAGATTATTCAAGCCTGTGGTGAGAGTTCTCTTGCATTTCTGTATTTCTGATTGCCTGATCCAAACCCATTCTGCCTCTGGACCCCTGAGCCTGCCTGTCCCCTTTCTGATCTGTTTGCCTGACCTGTCTTTGGACTCCTGCCAGATCTCTGCCTGTCTGTGAACCGAAATTGGGACTGCTTCACGACTCTGTATTGGATTTGCCCTCGGCACCTCTTTGACCCTCTGATCTCCTTTCTCTAACCACCGAGCACCTCACTGGCTTTGGCTTGGCCCTCTGGATTATCCTGCCTACCATCGTCTGCTCAGTTCTGATTTCCTGCCTGTTCTCCGAATACTAATACATCAGCGTCTGGGACTGTCTGGGCGCCGCCAGCTGTGTCACATTGGCAGTTAACCAGTTGGAAGCAACCTCGGACTCCACTATAAGACCAGGTTAGTGACTCACATGCTTATCCACTGGGGTTTTTGGCAATGATCTCAGTGACCACTGTCTTGTAGCCACTGTTAGAAAACACCAAAATGGAATAAGCAGGAAACCCACGTATTATGATAAAAAGAGATTTAAAACATCTCAAATGAGCATGACCTTTGTAAGTGCCAATGGAGAGAGGAATTGACCTAATGTTCCTGATGTTGAAACAGTTTTGGTCATTTTTCTTAAGTGAGTGTTTTATGCTGCTGTTTAAGCATGCCCCTTTAAAAATAAATTAGCAAGAGATAACCTTTAAAGCACCTAACGGCCAATGTTTACATGAGAGAAACTTCAGTACGACAGTAAAAACCCCATCTTAAATGCACTGGGATATTTTCAGATATTTGCTCAAAGGTTTTGGAAAGGAGATCTATGGTTTGTAACTGCTTCTGGGCAATTTCTAATTATAGATAGACATGTACTGTAAAACTGTAATGTAATTTGCACGGGCCCTTTGCCGCCGTTCCTACAGACCTCTTGAAAAAGAGATTGTTAATCTCAATGGGACTTTTCCTGGTTAAATAAAAGAATAAATTAAAGAAAATATATCATCCATCTCCAGATAGACGTGGTCACACTAACCTGCTGTCTCTTCCTGCATCTTATCAAGTGAGTCCATGACTTGACATGATGACTTGGCTGATAGTGAATGGAGTCAGGTGTGCTATTGTTTGGTTGGAAAGAAAACCTGGAAACCTCTTCTGGAACCTGAAGGCTTGACACCCCTGTTCTAGAAACAGGCTGAGTTATTATCCCCCCACTGCAGAGCTGCTCACCTTGACTGTTAAAGTTAAACCTGTTAACTGAGGTATCAGGCTGTTACGTCCGGGCCAAGGTGGTTGAGTATGTTTTCATCAGTGTTGGCTTTGTCTGTTTTCAAAATAACTTAAAAACTTATTGACAGATTTTAGCTGGAAATTTTCAGAGAAGATGCTGCATTGTGACTGGCAGCGAATGATTTCGTTTCAGTGATGATCCAGATCACCATCTGGAGCCAGGAATGTTTCGCTTGGTGGTTGTTAGCTACTTGGCGGAGGTCAGCACTCTACACGCCCACGCCTGTCAAACCGTTCCAGTTCCAATTGTTACTTCGCATTTATTCTGTTTTTATTCTTCTATTTTATCATTTTAATTAATGTGAAGCACTTGGAATTTTGTACTGAATTTGCTACAACAGATAAACTTTCTGCTTGCCTTAGTAATACTCAAAATATAGTTTCGAGTTTTTTTTCATGCTGAACAACAGGCTTGGAGTGTTTTAGCTCCAATGTATCTGCTGCTCCAGCCGACATCTTCAAACAATGGAGGTCTATGGTGACCGACAGAAAGCGTCCATAAAAGTCCACAAAAAAAAACGGTCAATATTCCTCCATACTGCTCGGCCCAATGTATTCCAAGTGTCCTGGAGTGGGTAGCATCCAGAATTTACTCAAAACGAAGTCATTTAGAATGTTTTAGAGCATAAACAGTAGTGTATATAGGATTTCTGAAAGCGGTATTGATAGCAGGCGTCTTCACGACGCAGCTACGGAAGCCGGCAGACCAAAGTCCAGATGAAAGTGCGATTCAGCTGCCTGCTCTTTCCAACAATGCAAGCGTGAAGAAGAAAATGCTGTTTACTCCAGTAAAGAAAGAAACAACGAAAAGAAAATGTCTGAGGACTTCAGTGTTGAGGAAGAGCGGGCTGAGTTCTTTTTGCCGAAAGCTGAATGCGCTTTGGTTTGGTTCTGCGGGCTTCCGTAGCGTCGTGAACGCGAAGGCGCCCGCTTTCAGGAAATCCTATACACTACTGTTTATGCTCTAAAAACATTCTAAATGACTTCGCTTCGAGTAAATTATGGATGCCACCCACTCAGGACACTTCTGGATCACATTGTCTTAAGTGGTATGGGAGGAATAGTGACATCGCTGTGGACTTTTGCGGACCTTCGTCTCTCGGCGGGCTGGCATAGATCTCCAATATTTGAATGTCAGCAGACAGCAAGAAGCCTCCCCAGATTCCAGATGCATTTGAGATATCAAAAAAGTACTACAGAGTGTTGTCTTCTAGCATGCATTCATAAGGAAAATGAAGGCTAATCATGTTTTGCAAAAAATTATTCCTTTAAGGAAACGAAAACGGTGAAACGTTGAAAGTTTCTGAACCCTTTCTAATTCAGGGCAGTTATTCAACCCATGATGCTATTAACGATTTACCCTAAAAATAATATTCGGCCCAGAAACAGGCTTGATGGCTTAAATAAGCTGAATCAAGGGAAAACATTGGATGTAAAATAAAAATATTGGAGAGAAGAAATGTTCACACTGATAGCAAATAGGGATGTTTGAGACTAAAGAAAAAGTTTTGGGAGAAACTATTTGGCCATAGAATAAATCAAAGATAAAATGAAATTTGGAAAATGATTTCCAGGGGAAAAAGTTCTCACTGAAATAAATTTTTAATCACAGATATTGCTTTGTTTTTTTATTATTTGTTTGTTGTTGTTTTTTTGCAATCAGTGGAAACATTTTCTCTCAAAGTCTTTACTCTTGATTCATGATTTTTCTCTTCATGTGAAAAATGGACGGGTCTGTGACGGGTCCGAATTTTTGAGAGAAAAAATGATATTTTGTTTATTTTTTTATGTCAAAATACTTTCTCTCAAAACCTTTTCTTTGTCAGTTTTTGCTATCAGTGTGAAAATGCTTTCTCTAATAAATGTATTTCACTTTCTAAATTATTTTCCCCTTTCAAATAGCATTTTTTCTTTTATTCAATAACAACGCAAAAATAACTCCATTGTAAAAAGGGCTGATTATCCTCTAACCACCACTTTCTGATCTGGAATCATACGGTTGGATGAAAATCAACCATGCCTGCCTCTGTCAGTGAGCCCCAGGGCAGCTGTGGCTACAATGCAGCTTACCACCATCAGGGTGTGCATGAACGGGTGAATGACTGTAGTGTAAAGTGCTTTTGTCCAGTCTCCTGACTTGAAAAGATTACCTGAATCTTTGAGCTGAGGAGATCCCGCCTTCTCATCAAGCCAGGATAAAAAACAACACACCAGCATCACATAATGGCCCCTTAGTGGGGCTCTATACAGCTGAATGCCTGAATGCTGATGAAGATATCCAGCAGTTTGCTTCCTCTACTGGAGAGAAGTTGATTTCATTCCCAAAGCTTGCAGACATGTTTGCCTTAGCAAGCAGATATTTAGAGTTCTGCACTTTTAAAAGGAGTAGCACATTTCTTTTATAATCAGAAACAAACAAGTTTGTGGTGTTCAGGATCTGTCATATTTCCTCACTACCGTGTTTGTTTATCTGTTACTACACACAGCCAATGCATTGAACAAAGGTATTTTCCTCATCCATACCTTTGCTTCTACAGCTGACGCACTAAATTAAGAATTTAAACTGTAAAAAAAAAGAAAAAAGAACCGGTATGAGAAGAGGCTGAGCAGCCTAATTATCGGCCCCTCCTTTATGATTTTACAGCCAGAGGAGGAGGAGTCTCTATCTGCACTCGTGTTTCTAGTCACTACCAACATCTTAGACTGCAAGAGGCAGCGTGTTACAGTTGCTGGTAAGTACATTAAATGTTTCTGTTCTGTTCTATTTTATTTATTTATTTATTTTTACATTGGATATTGGGATACGGCTGAAAACTGTCTTGTTTTTATTATTTTGTACATAAAGCAATATGCTGGTGAAGATTCTCAGTCATCCAGGTCATAGTCATTCCAAAAAAGGAAAATTAAAAACAATCCACTGGACTTTGTTTCCAAGTTTGAAGACGTTTTGCTTCCCATCCAGGAAGCTTTTTCAATTCAAAATTAATTCAACGCTATTCTTGACATTTTGAATTGAAAACTTCCTGGTTCCCAACCTTTTTTGACTTGTATACCCCTTTGGGTATTTTGTCTTACCTCGAGTTTTCCTCTCATTTAAAAGTATTGATGACTGCCAAAGGTGGAACGTCCAATAACTAATTATAAAATTAAAAGTATTTTATTTAATCTCATTAAATTGAGCATTTAATTCTTAGACATTCTATTCTTTTAAACTCAAATAATAAAAAAAAAGATAAATATCTTGCCCTTAAGCTAGTAAGGAATCAAAATAAATACAAAATAAAATCATATTATAGACCTGTATTTATATAACAGCAGCTCCTCTGAGTAACCCCCCTTTAATCACTTAAACTTGAGGAATTTGGAACAAAATACTGAACAAAAAATATAGTCAGACTCCCTCCATTTGTTTTACTTTGTTTTCAACATTCAAGACACCTGGGCTGCTTTGATGAGCTCAGATGTGGGTAAAAACAGCTGATTTCAGGCTTTTCTCTGCATCCGGTCTGGTCCTCTGCTTGGTTTTGATGCTGGTGAAGATTCTCAGTCATCCAGATCATAGTCTATCCATCCATTATCTGACACACATGTCCCGAGTGGGGTCGCCAGGGGTGCTGGTGCCTACCTCCAGCAGTCAATGGGCGAGAGGCGGGGTACACCCTGGACAGGTCGCCAATCCATCGCAGGGCAACATAGAGACACACAACAAATAACCATTCATGCACACAATCACAGTCATGTTTTTGGACTGTGGGAGGAAGCTGGAGTACCCGGAGAGAACCCATCGCATGCTCAGGGGAGAACATGCAAACTCCATGCAGAAAGACCCTGGGCCGGGAATCAAACCCAGAACCTTCCTGCTGCAAGGCCACTGAGCAGCCCCAGGTCATAGTCATTCCAAAAAAAAGAAAATTAAAAAAAAATCCACTGGACTCTGTTTCCAAGTTTGAAGAGGTTTTGCTTATTATCCAGGAAGGTTTTTCAATTAAAAAATGTCAGGAATAGCGTTTGAGGTTTTATACAGTAGCCCATCAAAACCTTGTTTTTGTTCAGAAAACGTGCAAATTATAGAAAATTAGCTTGTTTTGATGGGCTACTTGGTTTTGATGTGTGTCAAAGCTGAAGGAGAACCCAGACATAGAGGGAAAACGTACTTTTTGGTTAAAAAACAAAACAAACAAAAAAACTTGTTTTATTATTTAGTTGAGTCCTCATAAAGTAGAACAGACCCCAGCTCTATTTTATTTTATTATCAGAGAAAAATGTTCATGTACCCCTTGCAGTGCACTCGTGGACTCCTAGGGGTACGCTTACCTCTGGTTGGGAATCACTGCTTCAAAGTATAAAAGACGTAATTCTGCAGTAGGTTCTGTGTTTACAGTACAATGTTTACCCTCAGGGCTTTGGAGAATGCAAATAGGTCTAATAAAACTCCTGTTTATTCTAAATATACTCTGTGAAAAACACATTTCTAATGCTATACGTAGTGCAAACATACTTTGTTGTTTTGTTGAATTGCTGGGATCTTTCAGCTGCACTGTCTGGTATGACAATCATCATGCTTCCATGCAATTAAAACCGGATGAGCAGGAAAACTGCATGAACAGGTTCTTTGGTAAAACATGTTAACAGACCTTAAGGAATGTGAAGAGTAAAAGTTAAAGAACATGTTCCGGAAATGGAAATCTTTCATCGAATTCCATAGAATAACTGCTGAAGTTGCAGCAATGGACAACTAGAAATTGAAATCCATCTTGAACTCATTTCCTCTTAAATCTATCAGGAAATGGAGCTGATCATCCAGGTATTATAGCTGATGAATACATGACACTACTTTCAGATTTTCTATTCTAAATTAAATGTCTTTTAACGGTAGATGCCAATGAGTGAAGCGCGGCCATTTGTTTAATGTGACTCATGGTCAGTCAGTTCCTATTATGATGAAAAGTGTTGGATCATTGTTCAGGATATGCAAACATGTTTGTATTAATTTATTTATTTACGTGTTGATCTAACTGAACACAGAAATGGTCTGAGGTTCAACAGAACTTCTAAGTTTTGCTTCAATTATCGCTCTATTAATAAATACTACATTTTAACCCTTTATAGGGCACTCAGTAAAATACTTTGAAAATCCAAACTTCAAGCCAATAGTGTTTTTGGGAATCCAGGACAAGACCTTATTACCTTTGTAAACATTCAAAAAAATATGGGACATTTAGATGACAAAAAATGAATATCAGTCAGAGAATGGCAAAAGTACTCACTTTCCGTGCTGAGTAGTACAAGTATTGTAATACTTGGTAAAAGTGGAAGTACTGATTAAACTTCTTTACTAAAGTAAAAGTAACAAAAGTACAGGCTTTGTAAATTTACTTAAAGTATAAAAGTAAAAAGTAGAAACTTCACTTTTTTCATGCCGTTGCCTACATTTTAAAATGGATGTCTGCCAATAGGACTAGATCTCCGCTTGTGTTCATTTTCAATCATCTTCGTCTGTCCATGCTACTATATGCTAACGCCACCGCCAATTAAAGCTGCAATGATTTGCCGCCAATGAATACCGCCGAATCTGTCGATTCATCTTGTAGTGGTGCGTCAAATGCAACGTAGATTCCCATCCAATGAGATTGAATTTGGTATTGATGACGTGAAAAATAATAACGGTAACTCCATTGAAATGATTCAAAACAAACTAAAGTAACTAGACAATTTTTTAAAATGTAAGGAGTAGAAAGTACAGATATTTGTGTAAAATGTAAGGTAGTAGAAGTAAAAAGTCGCCATAAAATAAGTAGTAAAAGTAAAAGTAAAATATCAGAAAATCTATTTCTGAGTACAGTAACGTATATTTGTACTTCAAGCTGCTTCCCCATCTTTTTGATGTCAATTATAATAACAGGAAATGCTAACTTGCCTGAATATATTGAGAAAAATAGCAAAAGCGTTTCATAAAGAAATTACCGTAATGAAAGAAACTCTGAGAATGAAAAACACTCATTTTTGGTCCAACATAACCTTTAGAGGCATTAATGCTAATACTGGCACTTTTTAGTTTATAAATCTAAATGTAACTGTTAACTAGGCTTATTATCTTTTTAAAGTTTACTTGACTTTTTAACTTCTTACCCTTTTTCTTAACTTTTTAATTAACTTTATACCTTTTTTCTTGACTTTTTAACTTTTTAATGAACTTTTTTACCTTTATTCTTGACTTTTTAACTTCTTACCCTTCTTGACTTTGTTATTAACTTTTTAACCATTTTAACTTGACTTTTTAACTTTTAATTAAATTTGAGGACCTTTTTTTCTTGACTTTTTAACTTTTTAATGAATTTTTACCTTTTTTTCTTGACTTTTTAACTTTTTAATGAACTTTTTTCCTTTTTTCTTGACTTTTTAATTAACTTTTTACCATTTTAACTTGACTTTTTAACTTTTAATGAACTTTTTACCTTTTTTTCTTTTTTTCTTGTTAACTTTTTTTTCTCAACTTAATTTACAGTAGGTAATATATCATTCAAGGGCTCATCTAAACTGCTCAAATGCCAAAATAACATGTCCAGTCATGTAGCAGTATCTTTGCTGAATTGCTGGATATAGATCTTTTGCTTCTGAACCTCACTGAGGAACGGGAGGAAAACCATTAGTAAGGGATATGCAAGTGATCAAAAGCGGTAATTTGCTCTATAAAGGGTTAATACATCCCATTATAAAATACTGGGAGTGCTCCATGGAATGGAGGGGAAATAGTGAGATAGAGCATTAATTTCATGATTTTTAGCATTTGAAGCAGAAGAAAAGCAGAACATTTTCTAAAACATATTTACCTTAAATTTCATCAAGCTTTAATTAATTCAATTCAGTTTCTTTCTATAGCGCCAATACACAACACATGTCATCTCAAGGCACCTTTTACAGTTCAACCAGATCATACAGCCAAATTGATTCAAAGTTTTCCATCTAAGGAAAACCAGGCTGATTGCATCGCACTCATTGACTCGAATGCAATCCCTCACACTAAGCATGCTTCAGAAAGCAGAGTGGAGAAGAAAACGTATCCCTTTTAACAGGAAGAAACCCAGCAGAACCAGGTTCAGTGTGAGCGCCATCTGTCGAGGTACGCACTGGGGTTCAAGGAGACAGAAGCAGAGATGCAAAAGCAGCTGTAGAAACAGGACTATAGTGGAAAAACATTACGATCTCAGATTAGATTTACTAATGTAATTAGTTTCTAAATTATAACATTTAGACTTTTGTAATACTTTAAAAACATCTATTATTTGTTTGCTTGATATAGATACTAGAATTTACTCAAATATATAGAAATGTTGTAGGATTGCGCCACTCAGGGTGGCTGAATGTTGGAGTAGCTCTGCTGATTTAAATTTTGTTTCCTCTGTGAATCAAAGTTTTTCTACTGTTAGAAAAGTTGTTCTACTGTTAGTTGTATCTCTGGTTATTGATGCAGTGCAACTGAAAGGATTTTTACTAATATCTTTTTTTTTCCCTGATTAACTAAACTGTGCATTATGTTTACATTATGTTTTACTCTCCTAAAACATAACCTCATTTCGTTGTTGTTGTTTCAAACGACTGGACTTTGTTTCCAAGTGTGAAGTCATTTAGCTTCCCAGGAAACTTTTTCAACTCAAAATGACATAATTAGCGTTGAGTTTGTTAGGTTTATTCTTTTATACATCATGTGCATTGTTACTTTGTTAGCCAGATAGAGAGAGTAGATGGCCTTTCTTCACATTGTGGATGTCACTTTGTGTAAGTGGGTCATCTAAATAGGACAGCTTTTTGTCTTTTAAAGATACATAGGATATGGGCACATCTTGGAGCCGGACTGATAGAGGAGAGCTATCTGTAATCCTTGGGCATGGATGGCATGTCAGTTACTGACAACTAAGCATCCACCTGGTGAAACACATAGACTCATGAGCTATAAGAAGGAGAAGATGGCCTTGTTCGGGGTTCAATCTTTGCCGGACGCTCGCGGACGTGACTTTTGAGCCCACAGCTGTGCAAGCTCCAAGCATTTTCTCTGTCCTGTAACAACCTGATCTGGAATAAAATCTATTACTTTTTTACTCCTGTTTTTATAGTCCTCTTTTTATGGTTTTACCCAGTCTGAGTTAAGAGTAGTAAAGAACTTGCTCTCAGGAAAAGAACCGGTGGGGAAGCCCCGAGGCACAACTGTCTTTTTAGGGGATATAACTTCCTCATTTAACAAGTGCAAAGCTTTATATAGCAGCTCAAAAACTTGTTTTGGCTTAGACAACAAGCAATTTGAACCATAAGAATGGTTCTGTCCCTTATTAATTGGAATAGTTTCGGGTTCTTTGTTCCCCTAAGGGGCAGACCCGTTCTTCTGGTTTAATTTGCAGCCAGCCTGCGATCCTGTGCAAGGATCACATCCAGTTTACGGTTTTGCTCCCTTTAAAGCGAATAGTACACCCCAAAACATGATTAGCCTTTATTTTCTACTCACCCCCATGCTGAACAACACCCTGGAGTACTTTTTTGATATCTCAAATGCATCTGGGAGATCTGGGAGGCTTCTTGCTGTCTGCTGACATTCAAATAATGGAGGTCTATGGCGCCAGAGGCAGAAAAGGTCCATAAAAGTCCACAAAAAAGCGTGTCAATATTCCTCCATACTGCTCGTCCAATGTATTCCAAGTGTCCTGAGTGGGTAGCATCCAGAATTTACTCGAAAACGAAGTCATTTAGAATGTTTTTAGAGCATAAACAGTAGTGTAAAGGACTTCCTGAAAGCGTGGCCGCTTAAATGCGCCGCTCCGCGACGCTTTTCACTTCGGAAGCTCGGCAGACCAAACCCAGCGCATTCAGCTCGGCAAAGAACTCATGCTCTTCCTCAACACTGAAGTCCTCAGACATTTTTCTTCGTTGTTTCTTTCTTTGCACAGGTAAACAGCACATTTCTTCTTCTACGCTTGCATTATCGACAGAGCAGACGCTGAATGCGCACTTTCATCTGGTTCGGCCTGCCGGCTTCCGTAAGCCTCGTGCGCGCGCTTCTGGAAATCCTATACACTACTGTTTATGCTCTAAAAACATTCTAAATGACTTCGCTGAAAGTAAATTCTGGCTACCCACTCAGGACTCTTGGAATACATTGAACGAGCAGTATGGAGGAATATTGACACGTTTTTGTGGACTCTTTATGGACCTTTCTGTCTCAGGCACCATAGACCTCCATTATTTGAATGTCAGCAGACAGCAAGAAGCCTCCCAGATCTCCAGATGCATTTGAGATATCAAAAAATACTCCAGGGTGTTGTTCAGCATGGGGGTGAGTAGAAAATGAAGGCTAATCATGTTTTGGGTGTACTATTCCTTTAACATCTCCGCCTTCTATCGTGGGCTGCTGCGCTCTGGACTGTTGGAGGAAGTGGTTGAGAGGAGTGTGCTGTCCAGCCTTAAATCCATCAAGGAAAACACCTTTCACCCGACTTGCACCAGACTGTAGAGGAGTTGACCAACTCCTTTAGTGAACGACCTTTATACCCTGTTTGTAAAAAGGAGCGCTACTGCATGTCATTCACCCCTGCTGCTATCACAGGTAACAATGCCACTGCACTATAACCTGGTGTAATAACACTGCAATAACATACTGTTTTTTTAGTTTTATTGAAAGGATCCCCATTAGCTACAACTATGCTGCAGCTATTCTTGCTGGGGTCCTGAAAAAATATATACATTAAAAACAAAACCAAGAATACAACCAATATTTGAAAGAAAAAGAAAATACACAAACACATATACAAATACATATACAATATATACACATATTAACGTACATATGCGGGCGTGATATATGACAAATATAAAACACATTCTACACTTACACCTGTAAACATACCTACACATATACATACAAATTCGCACACATATATAAATATAAACATTCAGTTATATTATTTTGATGAATGCTGTTTTACATATAATTTGAATTTATTGACATTATTAGACTGTTTATCTATTTAACAAACCAGAAAACACACACTTTATCTGCTACCACTTTACTGGACATAAAGATACTGTATATAAAAGTCACCTTTAAATCTCTACTAATTAACTTTTTAGCATATTGGGATTTGGCGATATCCGATATGTCGATATTTTAAAAACTCATGTAGCCGATAACCGATATCGATACCGATGCATGTTAAAGCTGGACAAAAATAAGTAGTCATTGAAAATAGCAGTTTTGTTATCCATTTCTGACACTTTGAAAAAATAATATACTCTCAATATATTTTCATATGCTGATATCAAATTGATTTTTAAAAATGCGGTATCGCATCTATTTTACTTTCAAAATCTCGTCTTGAAATTTCATCGCTCTGTTACAAACTCGCATTGATATTTTGCAAATTCTTGTGAGATTTTGTTAGTAAAATAGATCGACAACCACAATCCAATATATCAACATATATAAAAAATATGGCAACATTTTCGTGAATTTTCGGGGATTTCGTAGCATAACTATGACATATAGCAATATTTTCATTAGTAAAAGAGAGAGATTGATATGGTGTTTTAAATGGCAATATATCAGCATATGGAGATATTGTGATATTTTAATGTGTCAATATTTTTCCCTCGTCTTTAAAAGTTTTTAAGTCTGTAAAAGAAGTTTTTGAGGAAAAGAAGTATTATTTTTTTTTTAGACTTTAGAAACTCAGAAGCTGATCAAATATCGGGTTAAATATCGGTGGGGTGGGCCGATGTCCGATATTCAGTTTTTAAGGCCGATACAGGCATACGATAGGGGCTCCATTATATCGCGGCATCCCTAGCATCCACTATATATATCTGGATGAACTGTATTTACTTCATGCACCTTTTCCTCTTTTGTTCACCCTCTGTTTATACGAGCTGATATCACAGATGAACTTCTCCATTGTGAGATCAATAAAGTTCTATTCTATTCTGTTCTATTCTACACATGCCTTGCCGCCTGACAATGGCCAAAACAGCCCCCAATATCTTCTGAATTTCACGATATACCAGGTAACTAACAAATCCAAATAGCAGAAATCCTGTTTTAAAAAATCCAAATATGATGCATCTTCTACCTCCTGACCGGCATCATCACACTTAGATCTACTTCTACCAGGAGTCCATCGTGTATCCAGAGAAAAAAACGACCCGTCCGGACAGCAGGGTTCCTTATCCTGTCTTTCTGTAAGAAAAAATGTGATCAATTGCATTGAGAGACCAGCTGACCAGATCCATAATTCAGTTTGGGAAGTTATGTAAAGAGAGGTTCTAACAGAAGATGATTACAAATTTGCATCAGTTTGCTCTCCTTTCCTCACTTCCTTGTTTTTCATGTTTTACTGCTTCTCGGCGGTTTGAGGAACACTCATGCAGCCTGGTTGGGATTTTATTCAGCTGTTCTTTTTCTCAGCCATCTTATCTGTTTATTTATTTTTAGCAAACACACCACAGCGTGGAATCCATCCAATAACCTGCGGGCACCATGGTTGTTAAACCAGTTTTTGGTACTATTTGGAGCGTGAGCAGGCGCCAGATCTTACTGGAAGAGCAAATAGGCACTTTTGTTTATCTCAACAGCAGCAGATAATATGGCTCCATTAAAGGGCCCCTGATGTGTATTGATATGCAACATAAGGACTTTGACATTGTAGCAAACATGCAAATATCCTTGTTGCTTGTGCATCTTATTCTACTATACTTTTTCCTTCCACTCAACTTTCCTTGATAAAAGAGTCTGACAATTACCAGTTTCTTCACCAGAGTAAACAAGCTACACTGTTTGAATTGAATTACTGAGTTTCTTTTTGTTTCTTTTCAGCTATTATGATTGATGTTGGTATGCCAGTAAGTCTTCGTGGAAGAAGCATATTTTTTCTCCAAAAAGCCATAAACCTGCTTCAAATCTGACTCTGTTATCACTCATTAGATAACCGCAGTGACGTTTATGACCTTCAATGTTTTAAATAGCAACAACAACATCTATTTAATAATATTAATAATAAAACTGATTTTCATACATTTGCTCCCAAGTAGTTTCTTGTTGGTGACTTTAATGCATCTTGTTTTTATTTTGCTATCTTTTGAGGGGACTTCTGCATGCAATGCAGTCTACCTTTTTTTTTTTTTTTTATTTCTTCCAGATCATTTTTTTGTCGTCTGTTTTATAAAAGATGCAGATCAATGTTGTGCAAGTTTACCAGAAGATTATGAATATGTTAAATGACTAGATCT
>JAGKQL010000050.1:1967785-1978340 GCA_018398635.1 Cyprinodon brontotheroides | reverse complement strand
AAGTACGGAAAGTGAGTACTTTTGCCATCTCTGGTTAAAATACAATGGTACCTTTATTAGCAATAGTGTTATTATTTCTAATAACTATGCAGGCACTAAAAACCACTGGAAATAAGCACAAATAAAAGGGGAGGAGGGGTTTAAGAGTCCGTTCAAAGTCTGTGGAATGTTCAAGTTTTAAGGTTTAATGTATTTGAAAGTGTCCTTTAATACAGTAGCAGATAAATTACTCAAAGAATCCAGCTGGCAGGGCATGAGGTAGCTGGGAGCTAACGACGCTACCCAGTCCTTTTGGAACACGCTAGCATCTGCTCTGACCTCTTGGAGAGCTTTGGAATCCGTTTATGGTATGATTCATGGTACACTGGAGGACCTGTGTCCCAATGGCGGCTGTCCTGCTGCCTCAGTGGAAAAGGGGTTTTACAGACATCCCAAGTTCCAAAAACTCATTTCAGGGAGATGCTTAATACCCCCCAAAACAATAAGGCGATAGCTTCAGTGGTATTGACATAGGATCCCAGTTTTCATCTGCTAAATGTTTTTTTTTTCCACAACAAATTTAAAAAAAATCCTGTAAGTTTTGCAGATGAATTTAACAGTTTTTCTTGAGTTCTAATTCAAGTTTTATAGAAAACAGTAGTTTTAACTTAAATTAAGTCAAAAAAATGTACAATTCCGAAATTCTAAATGTATATTGACCTCATAAGAAATAGAATTTGTGGGCTGCCTTGCAGCAAGAAGGTTCTGGGTTCGATTCCCGGTCCAGGGTCTTTCTCTATGGAGTTTGCATGTTCTCCCTGAGCATTTGTGGGTTCTCTCTGGGTACTCCGGCTTCCTCCCACAGTCCAAAAACATGACTGTTATGTTGATTGGCTTCTCTAAATTGTCCTTGGGTGTGAGTGTGTGCATGAATGAATGGTTGTGTGTCTCTGTGTTGCCCTGCGATGGACTGGCAACCTGTCCAGGGTGTACCCCCGCCTCTCGCCCATTGACTGCTGGAGATAGGCACCAGCACCCCTCGTGATCCCACTTGGGACAAGCGTGTAAGAAAATGGATGGATGGATGGATGGAAGAAATAGAATTTCTATTGAGCCTAATTGAAAAGAAATTTCACTTCATGCAGCTCTCTTAATATATTTGAATCTCTTGCCCTGATTATTTATTTCATGTGTTTCTGTGCCCCCATGAAAACACATTGGCCCCCTCCTGGCCCCCTGGTACATTTGGTCTAGATCTGCCACTGTTCTTCACCTTCACTGAACGTGGATATACTTTAGTATATTCTGCTTTAACCCCTTCTTGAACCGCCACCTTAACGTGTTGGAGGGGTTTCAGTGCCTGGGTGATCACAGAGGCTAAGTTGTTGGGGGATAAATGCCAATGGTAGGGTCTCCCAAGGCAAACAGGCTCTGGGTGACAGGTCAGACGAAGAGCGGTTCAAAAACCCTTATGACGAGGACTACAGCGAGGCACGTGATGTCACCCCGTACAGTGGAGTCAGGACCCCACCCTGGAGCCAGGCCTGGGGTTGGGGTTCGTCTGCCGGTTCTCCTCCACATCGAGAGGAGTCAGTTGAGGTGGCTCGGACATCTTCTTCGGATGCCCCCTGGACGCCTCCCTCGGGACGTGTTCCAGGCATGTCCCACCGGGAGGAGGCCCAGGGGACGACCCAGGACACCCTGGAGAGACTATGTCTCTCGGCTGGCCAGGGAGCGCCTAGGGCTTCCCCCAACAGAGCTGGAGGAGGTGTCTGCGGAGAGGGAAGTCTGGGAGTCTCTGCTTAGTCTGCTGCCCCCGCGACCCGGTTCCGGATAAAGCGGGAGACTACGAGTATTCTGCTTTAAAATTAGTCCTATATTTTCATTTTTTACTCGAGGATTCAACCTCTGGCGTTTCCCAGGATGCACAGCTTTGAGTGGTAACTAGGTGACTGCCAGAGAGTAACCCAGAGAAACTTATCGGACTGATCCAATCAGCTCTCTGATCAACCAGTCGCCTGGAATGCTGGTTGATCAGAGCATCACTTTGGACAGAAACGCTGCACAGGTTTCACCAGCAACCTCCTCCTCAGACCCCGCTCTCTCTTTTTGTCTGCGCATCACAGTAGTTCTAAACCACACATGATGCATGAATTATTGCCTGGTCGCTCTCACTCACATTAAAAAAACACCACCTCACACAGTCTAAAATCCGGGATGATTTATCCGACTCGCGGGCTTCCGTGAACAACTATCTATATCAGGGAGACTCCCAGAATTCGGGAGACTTGGGATGTTTGGGTTTTATAGCAGATAGGGTTCTGTTAGGTCGGGATCCTGTGCTGCTCTATAACCATTAACTATGCGTGCCAGTCAGGTGTGTCGTCCTCTGTGGCCTGAAGCTGTTCTGCTTAGTGGAACCACACACAGCACTGATAAACCCATCCTGCTCCATCATACTCTCTGCTCTGTGGTTGCCTGAGGAGGAGGAACTCCTTTGGCTCCCTTTTCACACAACTTCTTTAACGCAGGAACGGTTTCACTCTTCCTCTGTCCCTTCAACCTGTGAACAGGGGGCCTTCCCCCTTTCGCCGTCCGTCCAGGATGGTAGATGTCGCCTTTCTACACTCTTCTACCTTTCTAGCTCTTTGTTCAGCCTTCAGACACAGTTCTGTTTCTGTGACTTTCTCTGATCAAACACATCATCAACCAGCAGATCTTTTCTAGGATTTCTAGTTGACTCGACCACTTTCTGAATCTCGCTTTCACAAGCCTCTATGCTGAGACTATTTATCGCTTTATGCTCTTCTTTGGACAAAGAGATTAATAAGCTAATTAGAGCTCAGGGCCTCCATCTCTACTAAAGCTGCAGAAGCTCCCTCTGCTACCTTATCCTGTTCCCTCTACATTATGTTCATTAGGAAAGGATGAAGCAGGAAACGTAGCACACAGGCTACAAATCGCTAACCCAGTTAGAACCACACACACAAAGACTGACACACTCCATTTGCTGTATCTGTTTACCTACAGGGCAGGGGTAGAACATGTGCAGACAGTTATGATACGCAGGTTGTCTTTAAAGCATCTTTGTTGAAAACCATCAGCAGTCGAACCAGAAAGCCTATTTCAAATAAAAACACAAAACAAAATGATCAATTCTACCTAGTTCACCCAAGCAAAGCACTTATTAAGCATCAGATGGAAAGGGGGAATGGTGGATGTTACTGTTTGGCTTGGTGGAGTGGAAGGCCTTCCTGCCTCGGTCTGGTTCTCTGCAGGCGCCGTCTTTTGCCCAATCTGTTTGTCCAACAGCAGCTCTTAAAGATATTTGGATTAATCTGATCCAATAACAAGAGGCAACTTTAATTTTATAACTCGTTATTGGCATTGACATCTCCCTCTAACTACAGCGGTTAGCTGGCAGCCGCGGCCCTGCAGCAACCTGGAGGTTTCTCTCAGGCAGGACCAGTATGGCATCGGTTGACGGCTTCTAACGGGCCCCCCGTTGCTCCTTCGACAGTTACATTTAAGTTACCAGAGCTGGATTAGCTCTCCCTCTCTCTGCTGCAGCAGACGGTTTCAGGAAACATTGCATTCAACTCGGTTTGAATCGCAGCAAAAAGGACAAAACTCTACGATCAGCTCCTTCTAAATCATTGGGAAAAAGGTAGTCTGACTCGGTCCAGCGAGCACAGATCTCTCTCGAGAGATTTGGTTACTACTTAACGTAAGGTCACCCCTCAGGGCCACCGTAGCTTTCAGCTGAGAAGCGATTAGACAAGCCTTTAGTAGCCAGGGGGCCACGGGCAACAGGAAGTTGAATGAGAGAGTTTCTTTTTTAAACTCAGTCCAAGAGATGTGCCTTCAGAAGGGAGTAGTAGAGTAGACCATTGTTAAATAGGGAAGTTATTTCCCCCTGAAGGCAGCTGCGCCTCGGAACTTCCCTACCGCTTCTTTACCCGGGAGCAAGTTATTTACTACTCTTAACTCAAACTGAGTAAAACCATATAAAAAAGGACTAAAAAAACAGGAGTAAAAAAAATAACAGAGTTTATTCCAGATCTTACAGGTCGTTACACAGGACAGAGAATTTGCTTGGAGCTTGCACAGCTGTGGGCTCAGAAAACGTCAGCGAGGCGTCCGGCAAAGATTGAGCCCCGAACAAGCGTCATCACCTCCTTCTAGCATACCTCATGAGTCCATGTTTAGCATCAGGTGGATTCTCAGCTGTCCGTATCAGAAACTGACACGCCATCCATGCTCTGACCTTTATGCATCTTACCTCTTTACCTCCAGGATTCAAATAGTTCTCCTTTATCAGTCCGGCTCTAAGATATTGCCCATATCCTGTGTACTCTTAAAGAGCCACGAAGGCTGTCCTGATTAGATGGCCCCTCCATACACACAGCGAGCATCCACAATGTGAAGGAAGGCCTTCTACTCTGTCTAATCCTGGCTAACAAACTAACAATGCACATGATGTATAAAGAATAAACCTAACACCGTTGATCCCAACATCACTCAAAATACACCATCATTTTTGCAGATGCAAAAAATGCATAAGTGTGTTTCTGGATCTTCTTATCCGCATCAAATAACAAGAAAAGCGGCGGGATCACCAGAAAAATTAAAGAGCAACACGATCCTTTCCGGTTGCGGCTTTTAAAAAACTCATCACTTCAACAAAGAAATCAGATTCGCGTAATTATTAAGAATGATGTTTGGAACTGACGGCTGCAGCTTCCCTTCCAGGTTCTCTGATCTTTCCAAAGGCAGCTCGCGTCAAAAGCATAACTGGCTTTCAGTAGTTCAGTATTATTTTCTTGCAATTACTTTTTCAAACATCAAACTGTGCTGTCTTTTATGCAGACATTCAAAGTAATGTGAGGTGCTTTGTCTAAAATTAATTAAACTAGAACTTTTGAATTTATGCAAAACAGTGTCAGTGAATCAGACTCGGACTGGGAACGATTTTTTCCATCTACACCGGCCCACTTATGCCACACAATACGAGTACACATTTTGGATTACCCAATCTATATTCAAGCATCACACGACAACCATCACCGAGACTTCTATGATGTGGTTTTACTGGCTTTGGTTACGCGTCACCACTCACCACATCTGCATCAGTTGCCAGATGTCACTTACTTACCTTTTTCCAGACTAAAACATTTTCATAAACTGCCAAAGTCTATGGATCTCTTAACATTCGACGGGAAATGGTAGCCTCTAGATGCAAAACCCCATCATGCACCGCAACATATTTTTGCAAAATATGAAAAAATTTGCCACATATAAGAGGGACATCGTAGTTTGGTTTAAAGAAAGCATTTTAGTTTTATTATAATTTAGTTTGTTGCAAGGATTTTACAGTTTAAAGAAATAAAAAAATGACACCATATGCCAACCGTCACAAGGATGAGCATGACAAGGAAGGGCTTTATATACTGCATACACATCATTTTAGGTAGTTAACCAGAGATGGCAGTACTCACTTTCCATAGTTGAGTAAAAAGTACAATAACTTGTGTTAAAAAAATACTCTGGTAAAAGTGGAGGTACTGATTAAGCTTCTTTTACTCAAGTAAAAAGTAACAAGAAAGTACAGGCTTGTAAAATTTACTTAAAGTATATAAAAGTAGAAGTAGAAACCACTTTTTCATGCCGTTGCCCACATTTTAAATGGATGTCTGCCAATAGGACTAGATCTCCGTTGTGTTCATTTTCAATCATCTCGCGTCGTCCATGCTACTATACTATACCGCCACTTTTCAAGCTGCAATGATTTACGCCAATGAATACCGCCCGATCCTGTCGATTCATCTTGTAATTAGTCGTCAAATGCAGCGTGGGTCCCATCCAATTAGATTGAATTTGTGATATTATTGGCGTGAAAAATAATACTTGATAACTCCATTGGAAATGATTCAAACTTAAAATATGACGAGACAATTTTTTTAAAATGTAAGGAGTAGAAAGTACAGATATTTTGTGTGTAAAAATGTAAGGAGTGATAGAAGTAAAAAATAAAAAGCTGCATAAAAATAAGTAGTAAAATAAAAGAGTAAAAAATATCAGAAAAATCTACTTGAGTACAGTAACAAAGTATTTGTACTTTATTTGCTTCCATCTCAGATGATTAACATTGGATTACTTCTTGATCTCCTTGAGTTATTCATTGTCACAGGTAGGAGCTTCGTCCGGAGAGTAATTTTTGGGGCCGGTATGATTTATTGAGGGCTGGCCCTGCGCCGCGCTGAAAGTAGGACCCGGCATCCACAGATGTTGGTTTTGAGCCTGCAGTGAAGGAATATGTTAAACAGGACCAGAGATCGCGACTCGACTTAGACTTTTGCATTTTGAAGGACTTCAGACTTCGACTGAGACTTCGTGATTTCTGACAACCTTTTTATTTTTTAAGTGTTTTTGTTTTACTATGCTTGACTGTTTGCGCCTTCGCCTTAACCGCACACAGCAGAGGTAAAAAAAAAACGGCCAGAGGGGCTGTCAAACTGTCCACGTAGCACTGGCGATCACTGACTCAACGCTACGTGACATGTATGCCGATGCTTGTGCATGCATGATCGACAAACCAAGCTTTAAAAACTTCATGGCAGTCGTAGAGCAGAAATATGTTGTGAATAAAGTTATTGCCACAATGTTTCTTTTATGAAAGAATTATTATTGTCCTGGTATTTATTTAGGGTTTTTCTTTATCTCTTGTAGTTGCTAAATTCATATGTATTAATAAAAAGCAGGATTGTGATTGTTTTTTTTTTCCCGTAGCCCTCATTTTCACTTAAAAATAAAAGAGCAAATATTTACTCCTAAAACTAGAAAAAGTTGTAACCACAAATGTCAGATAAATACTGTAAGAAAATGTTGTTTTTGAAAGAAAAAAATAAAAGATGCAAAATTTAACTGGAAAAAAAAAATTGTGTGTGCTTTTTATAAATTGTATTTTTCATTTACCATTTCAAGATAATGATCATTCCATAGAGATATAATAGTGACCTTTAAGCTATACCGTCTCAGTGAAGGAGATGAAAACACAAGGAGAAACAAGCAAGCAAGGAAAATTATTGCACTTATTTTAATTGTCCAAGTGATTAGAATATATTGTGCTATTAATTTGATAATTGTGACAAGGCCTTCTCAAGACTTGAGACTTGACTTGGTCTTAGCAGGCTCTCAAGACTTGAGACTTGACTTCAAGACTTGAGGCTCTCAAGACTTGAGACTTGACCTGGACTTGAGCCTCTCAAGACTTGAGACTTGACTTACTTGGTCTTAGGCTCTCAAGACTTGAGAAACTTGACCTGGACTTAGGCTCTCAAGACTTGAGGCTTGACTTGGACTTAGGCTCTCAAGACTTGAGACTTGACTTGGACTTGAGCTCTCAAGACTTGAGACTTGGCTTGGACTTGGATAGCTCTCAAGACTTGAGACTTGACTTGGACTTAGGCTCTCAAGACTTGAGACTTGACTTGGTCTTAGGCTCTCAAGACTTGAGACTTGACCTGGACTTGAGCTCTCAAGACTTGAGACTTGACTTGGACTTAGGCTCTCCAAGACTTGAGACTTGACTTGGTCTTAGGCTCTCAAGACTTGAGACTTGACTTGGACTTGAGCTCTCAAGACTTGAGACTTGACTTGGACTTGAAAGCTCTCAAGACTTGAGACTTGACTTGGATTTAGGCTCTCAAGACTTGAGACTTGACTTAGACTTAGGCTCTCAAGACTTGAGACTTGACTTGGACTTAGGCTCTTAAGACTTGAGACTTGACTTGGACTTGAGCTCTCAAGACTTTAGACTTGACTTGGACTTGCAAAAAATGACTTGTGAACATGTCTGAAGAGTACAGAACTTACGTCCAAACAAATATAACTCGAGGACGGAAGGATCAAAGAGGAACTCTTTGGTTTTAACCTGATTGTGTTCTGTTTGTGTTCCAGCTGGAAAATGCTACGTCTGTATCTTTCTCTGCTTATTTGGTCATTGTCTGAGGTTTCTCCAGGTAAGCAAGATTTTTAAGTTCCCTTTGTTTAGTTTTGTTGCTGCATAAAGTATAGGAAATATAAGACTTTTTATTTCTTGTGTATTCACAGTTTCTTCAGAGGTGGTAGCCCCTACTCCTCAGTGCCAACCATCATGGCTTCTTTTTGGAGAGAGGTGTTATGCTTTCTTCCCCGTGTGGAGCTCCTGGAGCACTGCTAGAGTAAATAAGAATTAAAGTGTTTTTCACCGATGTCGCACATTGTCCCTCGTGGTATAATCAGAATATTCTCGCCTTAGACTTTGTGCTCTCAGACTGGTGGGACCCTCATGCTGCTCAACACACCAGAGGAAAAGAAAATTATCAATCAGCTGACAAACACCAGCACACCTGTGTGGCTGGGTGGATACAAGGTGAGGGGGCGGGTCTTAAGCATGTGTCATGGCCTTTTTTAAAATATACATTTACATCTCCATCTTTTTTGTCTTCTCTCTGTAAGAATGACTCTCAGCTCTGGAGCAATGATGACAACTGGACCGACCAGGCTGAGGGAAAGACCAACGGGTGCAGGGCCTGTATGCAAATGACACCAAAAAGTAAAGTTATTCATTCAGGAGGCAGCCTGTGTTCTGTTATCTTGCCTATTAACATTAAGCAGTTAAATGTTCATTGCCCATCTGTGGGATTTGAAGGCCAAGGTTGACCTTTTGAGCAGGATTTTATTATGTTTTACACTTTGAAAAACCTTTTCTAGAAATAAGTAAAAATGTCTTAAATTAAATTGTATTTACCCTTAATTTGAGTAGGTAAGTGAAATATTTTGCCAATGGAATGAGTATTTTTACTCTTAAAATAAGATAATTAGATAATATGCACTTAAAAGAAAACAATGCAATCGTGTTTTCTTATTTTAAGTCTAAAAATAGTCTTGTACCATTGGAGAAATGTCTCTTTTACCTCCTCAATTCAAGAACAGATGCACTTATTTTAAGAAAAAATTACTTACCCAGATTTCATTTTTTTCCAGTGGAAAGTATTTGAACACCCTGCTGCCTACTTTGCAAGTTCTCCCACTTAGAAATAATGGAGGGGGTCTGAAATTGTCATCATGGGTTCATGTACACTGTGAGAGACATAAACTAAAAAAAAAAAATCCTAAAACAATTAATGATTTTTTTTTAACTATTTTATTTGTATGATTGCGATACAAATATGATAGTTGAACACCTGAGAAAATCAACACAAAATAGTCGGGTGTTCAAATACGTTTTACTCACTGTATGTTTTAAAGGTCTGGCCGCTTATGGTGGACGGTGAGATGGAACTCGTCACGTTTTTAATGTTTTTGTTTTAAAATCTCATTAAGGTTATCATTAGGCCAGCCAAACACAAGAGCTACATTTAATCTGGATCAGTGCTTAACTCAGGGATTCCCAAACATTTCAACATCGAAACCCCAAAAAGTGGCGTCGCAACAGACTGGCGACCCCTAAAAATAGATATATTTACTACATATATTCACTGTTTTTCTTCTCTAAAAAATACCAGGTGCAGTAATTAATTTTATATTTAAATAAATGTATTTTATTTTCAAACAAAATTAAATGAATGAGATTATCATTTCTCACTTTAATTATCACTTCAAATGTATCTTTAAATATTCAACAAGGGATTTGATTGTTTAATGGAACTGTTTAAATTGTTATATATATATATATATATATATATATATATATATATATATATATATATATATATATATATATATATATATATATATATATATATATATACTACTATGCTACTATACTACATTTTGTGCCAAAAAGATTGAGAAAAACCTTTAAATGATCAACCAAAAACCAAGAATTTTAAAACAAAAATACAATCTAAAAAGTCTTTTCACAAGCAAAATTACAACCTATGGTCAAAATCACTTAAATCAATGTCTGATAAAGTCCTTTTCTTCTCTTGGTGGGACAGTGTAGCGAGGGAGCGGAAATGAGAGTGTAGCGTAACTGCAAAGCTGGCAGCGAGAGCACAACTATCTCGGGGAATGAAACGTAGGAAGCTCATAATAAAAAACATACTCTATCTCACAAAGACAAGAAAATTATTTTACTGTATTGATTTAAAATTTTAATGGCTTTTTGAATTGTGTTTTCCCACAAATTCCTAGTTTTGTGTTTGATTATCTCCAAGTTTTTCTCAATCTTTTTGGCACAAAACTAACTCCACAGTAAACCATCTTGTGACCTCAACATGGCGTCTCCTGACCCCCAACTAAACTGAGCCTCTCATATATTGCTGCTAAGATGCACCTCCAAATTGTGCCAATACTCCCCATTTTGCAGGTGTGAGGAAAGATGGGTGTGAGGATTTACAGATTTCAATCAAAATGTCAAATATATGTCAGACTAGTACAGTTACAGCCCCAAAATGTCTTTAGCCCTGAACAGGGCATGGAGATGAAGGAAGAAGGAAGATTTAAATTACTTTGATGGTTCGGGAATGGACTGGCTTATCAGTAAATATTACAGTTTCCTTGTTTAATGCTACCTAACAAAAGGTGTCCA
>JAGKQL010000050.1:1947716-1965427 GCA_018398635.1 Cyprinodon brontotheroides | reverse complement strand
CCATTTGGGAACCTACTAACACTAAGATGCTAACTGGTTAGCAAGGTGTTTCGAGAAACAGGCCACAACCAAACTTACTTGTGAACCTTCCGCCACAACAATCCCGCCCCCTTGATAATTGACCAATCACATAATTTTTTTTCAGTCGTGTACCACTCGGGAGAATTCGGAAATGCAACGGTAGGAACAGCCGCTTCCCTATGACTTAAGATATTAGAGGGATATTTTAAAAAATACTGTGAATTAGCGCTAAAAAGGGACTTAAGTTTTGTTAAATCTGAACTACGTCAAGCTGAAGTTACATTTAGTCACCAAAGAGTTAAAGTTCAGTGAGAATAAGTGTTCAGTAGAGAAGCTGCTGTTTGACAACATGTCTCAGATCAGCCTGTTGAATTCTAATCTGCATCTCCTCCTTGCCCAGAGATTGTCCCCGGAGTGCTTCTGTTTGACCTCATGTGGGATTCCAGCTCTGTTGAAGCTGAGGGGATTTTTCACTCCTCCTCGCTGCTCAGAGGATTGATGTCTGGAAATTTGACTGAACGCTGCTATACCACATTCATCCAGCAGGAGGAGCTCTACCTGCACAGAGTTGCAAGCACCCTTGAGGTCAGAGGTCACCACTGTTATGCTGTTGTATGTTCTTGCATTCTAAGTCTAAGTTCTCAAGATGTATACTTGTGCGTTCTCGTGTGCTAGTGAAATGTCATCAGCCCTAGTACTGTTCCAATTCACAAGGACAGAAGACGAAGAACGGACAAAGTCCCTGGATGTTGTTACACCCCTCCCTCTTAGTGAGCATCCATCAGAGCAGAGTTGTCCGTTCTCCTCCTGTGTTTTGGAGTTTCCTTTTAGCTTCAGTTAAACAGCTTAGACCAGAGGTCACGGATTAGCGGACCTGATTTTTAATTGGTCACCCCTGGGTTAGACTGTGGTCCAGATAAGGAAACTCTGCCAGAGTCTAATACAGGTTTTTGTGTATGGAAGAAAAACAGTCTCATTGGAAGCTGCCTTTTTTTTAACACTGAATTTTAAACACTGAATTTTTTTAACACTGAATTTTAAACACTGAATTTTTTTAACACCAAATTTTAAAAGCTGAATTTTTGTAACATCAAATTTTAAACACTGAATTTTTGTTAACACTGAATTTTAAACACTGAATTTTTTAACACCGAATTTTAAACACTTAATTTTTTAACACCGAATTTTTAACACAGAATTTTTTAACACCGAATTTTAAACACTGAATTGGTTAACACCTAATTTTAAACACTGAATTTTTTTAACACTGAATTTTAAACACTGAATTTTTTAACACCGAATTTTTAACATTGAATTTTTAACACTGAATTTTTAAACACTGAATTTTTTAACACCGAATTTTAAACACTGAATTTTTTTAACACCGAATTTTTAACACCGAATTTTTTTAACACCGAATTTTAAACACTGAATTGGTTAACACCTAATTTTAAACACTGAATTTTTTTAACACTGAATTTTAAACACTGAATTTTTTTAACACCCGAATTTTAAACACTGAATTTTTTAACACTGAATTTTAAACACTGAATTTTTTTAACACTGAATTTTAAACACTGAATTTTTTTTGACACTGAATTTTAAACACTGAATTTTTTTAATACCGAATTTTAAACACTGAATTTTTTTTAATAACGAATTTTAAACACTGAATTTTTTTAACACTGAACGCTGTGATCGGCTCAGTTGTTTCACCCAGTCTGATAAGAGGAAAAACTGTAACAGCTGTCTGTTAGTAACTAACTTCAACAAAAAAAGCACAAAAAAAAACAATTCCTCATTAAGCTTTATTCAGCCGGGAACAGCTCTGAGCCCATATGTTGTGTAACGTGACCAAATGAGCTAATTTCATTGGCTAGAAGCTGCTCGACTCTATCAAGTGTAGATTGCTTTGGCTTAAGTTCACCAAAAGGTCAACACATTTGCAGCTGAATTTTCTGCAACTTAATTTTTTTTTTTGCAGCTAAATTTTTATCTGGTGAATTTTTACCAGATAAAAATTGAGTGTAAGGAATTCAATGTCTAAAAATTCTGTGTTTATAATTCGGTGTTTAAAAAAAAGGCAGATTCCAATGAGACTGTTTTTCTTCCATATCTGTGCCCCTAACTTCAAACTTACTCCCCAACTTGTCCGTTTGTCTAAATCACTTTGCTGTTTTCATTCATTTCCACATTTTATTTCCCATGTTTTAAGGTCTAAATATCACAATCAGATCTTTACAAACTCTTCTATAGGTTTTTAAATGTGTTATCGCCTCTTCTTTCCGTAAAAGTTTAAAAAAATATCCACTGGAGTTGGTTTTCCAAGAATTGAAAACGTTTCACCACCTCTCCAGGAAGCTTTCTCAATTCACTGTTTCATTTGAATTGAGAAAGCTTCCTGGAGAGGTGGCCAAAAACGTCTTCAATTCTTGGAAACCAAGTCCAGTGGATATTTTTTTGAATTTTTACGGAATGGCTATCTGACCTGGATGACTGAGAACCTTCATCAGCACTTATCACCTCTTCCCGCTTATCGTTCTGATCTCTGTGAGGTCACCAGATAACACAAGCAAACAATGTAAGTTCAGAGGTGCAGAGCCGTCTCTGTTGCAGGTCCAAATCTGTGGAATGATTTATTTTCTCGTGTCAGGCGGTCTCCTCTCATTCTTGTTTTAAAACGTCGCTTTTATTCACATGCATTGAACACGCTGAACCTTGTTGTGCTTTTATTATTCTTATCATTACTTTCTTACCAGAGTTGGTTTATTTGCTAGATTCTGTGTTCTCTACTTGTTTATCTCATCGCCCTGCACTTTGCTGCTCTTATTGCCTTTAAAGAGGGATTTTTTTCCATCTTTTTCTAGATTTTTCCTTAAGTTTTCTGATCTTTCATTAAATATTTTGAACATTTACTATCTTAACCAGAGGCTATTGAGGTTTTCCTCCTTTGATCATTTGAAAAACGTCCATCATCTTTTTTTTTTGCATTGTGTAGGTCCTGATCAATGGTCTTCATGAAGACAATGATATAAGGTCACTGCTGCTGGACATACTAAGACAGTACAGGAGAAGAAAGCAGGTGAAACACACAACCACTAATTGTTTTCATATTTTCCATGAACTTTCTGAGTCAGATCTTGACCTTCTCCTCCTGCAGGGCCTCCAGCCTTCTTCTCCTCCCCCACAGTGGCTGCAGTGGTCCCTGCAGTCGTTCCACCGGGTGGTTCTGGAGGAGCCTGTGTACTGGCTCGTGGCTTTGTCTGCCCGGGCCTGCCTCCAGAACTTCTTGGTTAAGAGGCTGTATCAGGAGCTCGGGACGCAGCCTCCAAGCTTAAGACGGAACCACTTCTACCAGCAATGGATGACAGAGAACATGAATTTTGTTTGGGTAAAGCGGTAAGTCTGAACTGCTTTGAGTAAAATGGAATCGGTTAACCTTATTTTGACCCATTCTTCTGTAAAAAAACGACAACATTAATGGTAAAAACACAGAGCGAACATGAATACGGGGATGTTTTTTTTTTTACCTTCAAATTGCTATAAAACATGACTCATAGCGCTCTTTTTCCCCCCTTTGGATCTTTCTTAATCAAAAGCACAGTTGTTTCCTGTAAAAAGGTCTTTCAGGAGTCAATTATATTCTAGAATAAACCAATAGTTTTATTACTGATTAACAGATTTATATAAGAAAGGGGCAGTGATGTCTTATCAGGTCAGCTTAGAAAAATTCTGATCCGGTGTTTGATCAAAGCTGTAGAGTGTAAACCAATAACTGTAACTGCTTTGTAAGGGGATGTATTCAAACTAACACAACATTGTGCTGGATATTGACTAAAGGTGGTGGAGATCCTGTTATATCAAAATAGATTAAATAATGACGTTTTACCAGGAAAAAAAAAGGTGGAAGTAATTTTGTCGTGTGTAAAGTTGGCTTATCTCAAAGTATTTGCTGTAGCAGGCTGCATACATTTCATTCAAATACTTGGAGAACTCATTTTTCTTCTGCTTCCACCATTGGCAACGACTATGGGTCAACCAGTCTATATTTTTTGAATCAAAACTTTTAAGGATTTGTTGTGTTTTTGTACATTTAAAGGAATAGTACACCCAAAACATGATTAGCCTTCATTTTCTACTCACCCCCCATGCTGAACAACACTCTGTAGTACTTTTTTGATATCTCAAATGCATCTGTGGGGAGAGATCTGGGAGGCTTCTTGCTGTCTGCTGACATTCAAATAATGGAGGTCTATGGCCCGAGGCAGAAAGGTCCATAAAATTCCACAAAAACGCATGTCAATATTCCTCCATACTGCTCGTCCAATGTATTCCAAGTGTCCTGAGTGGGTAGCGTCCATAATTTACTTTCGAAACTTGAAGTCATTTTGAATGTTTTTAGAGCATAAACAGTAGTGTATAGGATTTCCTAAAAGCGCGTTCACGAGTCTCACGGAAACCGCGGCAGACCAAAACCAGATGAAAGCGCAGATATCAAGAAGTACTCCAGAGAGTGTTGTTCAGCATGGGGGTGAGAGAAGTAAAATGAAGGCTAATCATGTTTTGGGTGTACTATTCCTTTAAGTTAGAATCCTTTTAGAGCTCAGTTTTGTTGTCTACAGATTAAAGACTAAAACTGAAAGAGTTTAGATCTGCTGTACAGGACCGAAGGGCAGACAGACACTAAAAAGCAACAAAGTTAGAGAATTTTATGAAAAACTGGAGCGAGGTAAACTCTTGGAGAAAATGGATCTAAACCTCCTGTTTGAATCCCAGCTCAGTTTGAAGTTCAGTTGATCCTTCCAGGGAGAGAAGGTCCGAAAAATCCAGTTTGCAGGATGTCTTCCTGCCGAGAGGCAAAGACAAAAACAATGTTAAAACTCCGGTTGACAAGAACTCAGTTTGACTTAGCAAAACTCAGCTTTGGCTAGAGTACCCATAACTGGCAAACACTGTGGCGTCGAGGGTAGGTAGTGGCAGTCAGATGCTTAAGAACACTCCGTTTAGCGAGGAAACCCATCAGCAGGTGTGTGAGGAGGGAGAAGGACCAGAACCAGGCGCCTCCTGGTGGAGGAAGGGAAGACAAACACAGAAACACAAACACACAGACAGGAGTCCTGACACCTCTACACATAGTGTATAACTGGCTTTATAAAGCAGGAATGGATGGATGGATGGATGGATGGATGGATGGATGGATGGATGGATGGATGGATGGATGGATGGATGGATGGATGGATGGATGGATGGAAAAACACATGGAAAAACTAAGGAAATGGTCCAATACAGAAATAATGACTAGAGAAAGTAAAGAACAAAGCAGCTAAAACACTAAGAAACACACAAAAAAAATGAGCTGCAAATCCCCTAGCAGAAGTTTGGCAAACCTAAAACAGCAAAAAGAACAGAGTACGGCTAGCCAAAAAAAGAGCCAAAGCTAATATAACCTGCAAAAGAGGTTACAAGAGGTTTTTTAGCTCCTAAAATATTTAATAAAGAAAGAAAAATTATATTTTTTTAATTTGTTTCTTAATTTTTTTCTTGTTTGATGTTTTGTTTGGCAGGTACAGCGAGCTGATCAAGGCGCATCAAGATCAGATGGACCCCTACAAGGCGATCAACATCTTCAGAGAACACATGATGAATCAGAAGAGCCTCCATAAAGCTCTGTAAGAACCGAGCACATGGGTCTGTTCACTGATGACATGGAGAGTCTTTAAATCTGATGGTTTTTCTTTTTCCACTGCAGGAACTGTGAGGATGAAAGAGATGAAGAAGTCCACAGCAAGACTTATGTTTTGTAGATGCATACTTTCAATACCTCATCCTTATTAAGACTATCTAAGAGATAAAAATAGATTTTGTTTTTGTGGGATTGAAAAAAAACAACTTTAAAACACTTTGGGAAAATCATAACTGCTATAGTAAAGTCTTAGAAGAGACACTAAATACTGCAGTCAGCTTAGCAGGAAGTTACCACTATAATGAAAGCAGTTTAGTGCAGTTTACCACCACAAAGGTCCTGGACTTTTGGACTATTTACAGGGATATTGTGTGTTTTTTATCTTGAATATTTAAATGTGAAGTACATCCATGTCAGTTTTTTTTATTTTTTTTATTATGTTTGTATGAAGGCTGTGCACAGGTTTCTTGGTGATGCTACCTTATGTTATTTAAATAAAGTCCTTTTCCCTCTTCTTCTACCACATGAATAATGTTAAAATCTAAGTTCTAGAATTCATTTAGTTGTTGTCTAAGAAAAGATGTCTTGCAAGCCTTTAAAGAAAAGTGTAAGTTACATATTCTTTCTTCTATTTTTCTGCAAACGTTTTGCAGTACTTTAAAAATTATTCACTCTGTCTCCCTCTGCTGTCTGAAACTGGGAACTGCAGTCATCCAGCCATTCATAAATGTACTAAACAGAGCAGGGGTCTAAACCTTTAAAATACAAAGTTTTTCTCTGGGTTCAGCTGAGTAAAAATTAAGAGCCCCAAATCTTTTATAGCACTATAATGAAACAAAGTTTTATTTTTTTAAATATCTGAAATCTGTTGCCATTTCAAACAAGCAAAAGTGTATTTGTATTTCTAGATTTTATAATGAAGAAAAGCATAAAATGTGTCAGAAATATGAAGCATGGATATTACTTGATTAAAACATCCTCAAAAATGTCCAACTTTTTACAAGATAAAGTAGTTCTAAAAAGATATTTTTGGTTCTTTTCATGATATGCTGTTGTGATTATTCTATCAAACATTCTATTAAAAAAAACTTTAAAAAGCTTCTAAAACTGTTATTTGTTATGAGACTACATTATCTGATTACATCGTCGACTACATGGTCTATTATTGTGGAGTCCCTCAGAGTTCTATCCTGGGACCATTATTGTGTGTGCTATACCTTGCCTTTCAAAGAGATTTCTACTAAATATGGCATAGCTTACCATTTCTATGCCAATATCCAAATTTATTTGCCCATTGCAATAAACAGCCACTGCCCCCTGACACCCCTAATCGACTGTCTGGGTGACGTAAAGGCTTGGTTATCAAAGATTTTTCTAATTTGCCCTTTTTCTGATTTTCCTCATTTTCTAAATAAGAGCAAGACAGAGGTGATGGTGTTTGGCAGTGCCATCTCTGACTTGAGTCCTTTTCAAGGATTTTGTACGTTCCAAAGCATCCAGCCTTGGTGTCACCATAGACAGCGATTGTAAACTGGACAAACAAATAAAGAGCCTTTCAAAATTGTGTTTTTATCATCTTCTTTTATCTAAGGTAAAACAGATTCTATCTTTAAACCCCTTTGGACAGGTTTTACACTTGTTTCTAGCCATCTGGACTACTGCAATATGCTTTATTCACACAACAAATTGAGAAAAGAGCTTGGTTCTGCTGCACGTATCTTCCTGTTAAAAGGGAGTTTTTCCTCTCCACTGTCGCTACAAGCATGCTTAGTGTGCGAGAGATTGCTGAGAAGTTAATGAGTTGATGCAATCAACTGGTTTTCCTTTTTAGATAGAAAACTGAATCAATTTGACTGTATGATCTGATGAACTGTAAAGTGTAAATTTTAATAGAACTGCTGAAGATAAGTTTAGCTCCAGTTTAATGAAGTATTTAATGAAGTAAGTAAAAATTATCCAGAAATCACAATGTATGATTTTTTTAACTATTTATTTGTATGATACATCTGCAAATAAATATTTGAACCCTCCTCCACACAGATGTTTCGGAAAGATGATCACTACTTTTCCCTCCCAGTCTGTCACATAATTCCGCCTCCCCGCACGGTGCCTGCGCCATCTTTGTTATTCGGTGCTGTTACTACCTGATAGTGGGCCGCTATCACTAAATCCCATGATACTTTAGAGGAAGAGCTCTCGCAAAGCATTCTGGGATATATCTGCTCATCTAATGAACATGGATGATCACTACTTTTCAAGGTGTATTTTCGGGAAATCTCGAGTCCACTACTTTTTCATCCACTAGACCAGGGGTCTTCGACGTTTTCCAGGCCAAGGACCCCTAAACTGATGGCGAAATGGAGCGGGGACCCCCTAATTATATACAGCATGAAATAGTGTTCTATCATACTGGTCCTATAGTCACTCTATTACAGATGGAGTAATGTAAATGAAAAGTAATTTCTTCCTGGGATTATTAAAGTATTTCTGATTCTGATTCTTTTGTTGATGGGACAGGTGTTGTGAATGAAACGGTTGCCCAGCTTGAAATGAGCTCCTGTGTGTCGCTAAATGTGCGCATTGGATGACTGAAAGACATCTTCTGCCTCCATTTATCTGTTACTACAGTGTGTTGAATTCATGTTAATGTGGATTTAAAGACATTTCAATTAGTGGAAAAAATTTCAGTTGGGGAATATAAAAAAAAAGTCTAATCAACCCAAACTTTCACGACCCCCATGCAGTACCTCCGTGGACCCTGTTGAAGACCTTCACACTAGACATTAGGACATGGCGTACTCCCTATATAGTGATTAGGGTGGACATTCAGACAGAGCCTTAGTGTTGCCAATTTTCCTCCATGTTCTGGTCATACAGCATTTCACTAACTACTTAAAGCTGTGGAGGTTTTTCCACATATAGTTAATCAAAAGCATTTTGCAGACAGTGGTAGACCTTGACCTTGAGAAGAAGGAGTGTTATATAAAATGGAAAAATAATCTTCTGTTCCAAATAATGTCATTTTACTAAAAGAACCCTCTCAAGAATCCACTATGTAGAATCCACTATGTAGCCTTGCAGGTGTCAAAAGGTCAGAGTGTAAACTTTTATAAGGTAAATAAATGAAAATAAGCACTGATATGAAAATAAGGGATGAGAAAAGAAATTGATTTTTCCAACCAACAAGCCATCTAAGATTTTCCTTCTCGTCCCAGCTAGATTTATGTTCATCATCTGGACTTATGTTGCTCCAGACAACCTGTTTAGTTCACATCAGCTGACATGGCTGTCCATCTTCCACCATTATTTGTCTTCTAGACCCAAACTGGATCCTGAGGTACCAACAGTTTTCCTTTTGAGTCTTTTGGTTAAGCTTTCCTCCACTATTAAAGGATCTCAGAAATCACCTCATTCAGCTTCCCAGGCTATCTTTAATTTTTAGATGAATCCATGCCCTCTAGCGACCACTTTCCTCAATGAATGTGTCTGTTCTATTGTTCCTGTGTTTTTTTTTAATGGTGAGTTTACAACAAAAGCATTATCTACAGCAATTTCCACCTGTACCACAAAGAATTGACAGCTTACAGCTGCCATTGATGTGTATTGGTCTGGATTCTCCAGAGATGGAACCAGTTTGGAGAGTACCACCACCCCATAGAAGTTGGTTAATTGGCTATATCAGATCGGTCCATCATAGTCTTTATATAGTCCAGAAATAGTTGTTGAAACTTGGGCTACGTTTGGTCGGTCTGACTGTGACTGTCAGGATTTGGTTGAGGTGTGAGGACCCAAATGCAGAGGCAGGGAAGCAGAGGTGAGTTTCTTGATGATTTAATGAAGAGTAAACAGACAACTGAGGCAGGAATCCAAAAATCAAAACATTAAAATAAAGTGAAACAAACCAGAAACCAGAGGAGGAAGACTCAGAGAGGCGGAGTTGGAGGAAGTTAGACGAGGAACCAGCTCCGAGGAACTGAACAGAGAGCGTATTTATGGGAGACTGAACAAAAAGAGGACTAACGAGGAGATTGGGAGCAGGTGTGAACAGAGCAGAACAGGAAAGGAGCTAGGGAAAAAGGAGAACACAAGAGGGCAGCAGAGGGCAACAAATAAAAACCTGAAAACTGAAAATAACCAGAAAACACACACAAAAAAAGAGAAAAAAAATTAAACCACTAAAACCAGAAAACAAGGAGCAAAGTAAAACTGAGGACTCAAAAGAAAACATAACAAAACCAGAACTGTGACAGTGTCCCACTTTAGTCCAGTAATAGACATTAAAAAGAAATTGAAAAATTAAATATTTCACCTTTTACTTTTCAACTAACTTTAGATATCGTTTAGACGTAAATTATTAAGAGTGAGAGCTGCATGTGAATGATAGTCAGATTGAGTAGAACTTAATTTTATCTAGCAGGGCAGAGAGCACCAGTGCTGGGGAGAGGCAGCGGCTGGCCGGGGTCCCCGCTGGAGCTAGGACGACAAATGACGAAGGATCAACAGTCGTTTACTGTAAACCAGCTTTTTTAAAAGCCACCTAAAAACCTCTTAATAGCATTCCTTATTTCATCTTTTGTCAAAATAATGTTTTCTTTATTCCATTTCAGTTAAAAAAAACTTTTGTCTTTGCTGCAATCCTTTAACCTACATCATAACCAAAACCAGTCCCGGATTGGTTGCTGCTCTGCTCTGACTGAGAGGGAAGGACGAGGCCTTCCCGCTCTCAAAACATGGAATTCTGCGCTGGACACCTCACCTCTTTTGCTTGCGCCATTTTCATGTAAATCCACCAATCTTGCAGCAGACACTGAGGTCTAAGCTTACATTATCTTAGTTTAACATTAAAATAATTTTACTCTAGTGTCACTTCATTCCTCTTTGTGTATACCTCCTGCCATGTGTTATGCCTGGTAGACGTTGTGCTTTTGTAGTGTAGAGAGTCAAGTCTTTCGAGATGCCTGCTTTGCTCAACCAGACTGAATTTCTCAGCCATTGTTCTCTGTAAAGACTCTCCAGCTGAGTCAGATTGGATGAAGATTATCTTTGAACATTATTTTCCATGTCTTTCAGGGGTGATGCACAGTTATAATTTTCCTAATTGCATAATATTTTGGTGGTAGGCAACAAAGGTCAGTTCTGGTCTTACAGTAAACAACCAGCGTCTTCTTGAAACGTTTGCGGCGTTCTCCCCATATGGCAGAATAGAAGAGAAATCCCTTTATTGTCCCACAATGAGGAAATTCTGGGGTTTACAGCAGCAAAAGGATTATAGAAAAAATGGTCACACAAATGTGAACCTTTGAAAAAATTTATAAAAATAACACACTAGTGAAGAGTTAAAAGATAAACAATTAAATACTGCAGTGTAAAGTGTTTTAACAATATAAAACTGCGTCTGGAGAATAAAAAAACAATATACAGCTAAGGACATACAGCTATGATGTGGGATTAAATCACACTAGGAATGTTTTAGGCCTTTGTTCCAGCCTCTCTTCCATAAAAATCAGATATGTAGATTGAAAAACTGTCGTCCTGTCTGTTGACCTTCCACTTGAATTGTTGAACTCTGTGCTTTCTCCTCGTCTGATTGATGTTCTCCTCCCTGTACAGCTTATCAGTTTAGATGTGGAAGGTAGGTTCAGGGTTTTCACGCTCTACCACACTTAGTTAGATTACACCAACAGTTATTATTCAGTTTTATGTGCAAAACATCTCGCCCTTCCATATTAAAGTTGCTTATGCGTGGTTATTTTCAACAATTACTTTCTTCTAATGGACTTTCAATAGAGACCAGATATGTGGATTTGGGCATGAAAATGTATCCCCATCTGAGTTGTGGATCTCATGCACTATCCATTTTTTAGATTATTCCATCTTCCCATTAACTCTGACCAGTGTTGAAGAGAATTATACCCCACAGCATGATCCGGCCACCATCTAGTTCTATTTTGGTCTCTTCTCCCATTGTGATCTCTGTAGACCTTGTGGCAAATCTATAGGGATTTCATTGCCCTATTCAAATATTGCTTTCTTCTTTAGAATTCGTTTGGATTTATACCGAGATTAAACTACAAATTGCATGGACTCTATTTACTAACTGGAACGACTCTAGTTGGATTATATTTGATGGGTTCAGAAACATACAATAACATACTTCAAAATATATTCATTTATTAAAAAATTATTTAACACAATGCTGTTTCAGATTGTCATTGAAGCTCACCTTTTTCACTGCGGTTCTTTGAAAATGGCTGAGGGTCATAAGAGAAAAAGTGTCTACAAAGTGCATGAGAAGAAAAGAAAGGCCTCAGAAGAGGCAGATATATCCCAGATCGGGCCACAGGCGGCTACGCTCTACCCTTTCTATTCATTCGGCTAGCTAATCTGAATCATTCAATTCCATTTCAAGAGTGAGATCATCTGTGGTAGCAGCACTAGACATCTTCCAGGCATGTGAGTAAAACTAGCAGCAGTTCAGCGGACAGGATGAGTGAATGTATAGGCCGGGCGCCGCAGGATGACGCCATAAGCTGCTTCATATACTTGCTTTAAACATAAAATATAAAAAAAAAATATAACCGGATGTCTGGGAGATAGATTTCCTCCGCCACTACATGTTATGAATGCTGGCGCATCATAAAGCAAATAACAATAAATTATGAACAGTTGTTTGTGCCTTCAAGTCTTTGCTGCCCATAGGAAGACGCATTTGATATAACCTAACGGAATATCTTTCTGTGAACAGCTCCAAATGACACAAAACTCATATGGGCAGAGTAGAGCATGATGTACACGTAAAAATCAAGGGGCCAAGGGGTAAAAAACCGCATACCCTTCAAGTAAACACTACCATATCTTGATTTATGGTGTGATTTTTAAAGTCGCGAAGCAGCTGTTTCAACGTAAGCTGCAGTTCCCACTCTCCCGGAAGCGTACCCACTTTGGCTGACGCAGGAATAAAGTGAATGATTGGTTAATTATCAAGAGGGTGGGATTGTTGCGGGCGTGAAGCCTTCGCGCAAGGCAAAGTTTGCCAGGCCGTTTCTGAAGTCTTGCTAACTAGTTAGCAACTTAGGCTACGCTCACACCGCAGGCTTGACGTCAATGCTCATTTTTTGTGTGAAATCGATTTTTTATGTTGTCCGCTCACACTTCCAAGCAGAGCAATTTGTATGTGATCTACTGTGGAAACTGAAAGCTTTCAACCGATGTGTGTCCCAAGATAAGCAAGACTCGAGGACGCTGATGACGCCACATGTAGCAAGCTTTTCCCCTCAGTGTTTGCGAAGTAAACATGACTCGTAATACCGTTAGTATATTGCGTTTTTAAGTTCTTCTCCAACAGGAGCAGGCATTATTACTTAACTAAAATCTTTTTTAAGAAGATCAAAAAGAAAGAGAGCCAGGTTCCGTAAGACCCTTCCCGAAGTTTGGATCTGAATCGAGCTATCTTTTCCAAATATGAATTAAGTCAGCAACCCTACCTCTCCATTGACTGCTCTCTGTGTTATCTTCCGGGCCATGGTTTTCAGTAGTTTTTTCCCGCTTCCGCTTAGTAGACTCCAGGATTAGTAACGCGAAGTAACATTTGTCAAGTATCAATGACGTATGGTGGTCGGATGAATGTGACCTGGCCGTATATGACACAGGTCGATTTGAAAAGATCAGATAATGTGATCGATTCAGGACCACATATCCAAGTGGGCCTGGGTCGCATTTTGAAAAAAATACATCTGTGTGCCTTCAGACTGTCATAAAAAGATCAGATACAGGTCACATATGGGCAAAAATCGGAATTGGGTCACTTCAGGCTGCAGTGTGAACGTGTGAGGCCCTTATGCTTACAGGTTCCCATTAAGTTCCGCTGGGGACCAAGTAGCACTCACCAGGTGACTTAGGGCCACGCCCCACTGCAGGCCTTGGATGCTCAATTCTACTTTTGTGAAATCCGGCCTTTTCACGCCGCTCATATATTTCCAAATATATGCTAATTTGTATATGATCTCCCGGTGTGAACTGCAGTCATATAACGCCACTGTCCTTACGCGCAGTAGAGGACGAATTTTAGTGAGTGTGCCACTGAGTGTTTTGTCAGTACAGGGGCCAGGACAAGTTCTACCGGGGCAGCGGCCATGTTGGCCTCTGTCCTCAACCACCTGGTTGCATTATGACAAAGTTCAACATGTATAAATACTTTTCCAATGTAATTCCTATATATATATATATATATATATATATATATATATATATATATATATATGGGAGTATATATATATATATATATATATATATATATATATATATATTGGTATAGATTTAATGCAGAACCCCCTTTGTAAGAGAGTTGCACTAGATGTAATGCTTATAAAGGGCTTCAGTGTCTTCTGGATGTAGATGTTTTAGTGCTGCTTGGCTCTTCATGCTTTCTACTGCTGGGAACTGTATGAACCCAGAACTACATGTACAAGAAACACTGCTTCTCCTCCTCTCTGTTACACACACACACACACACACACACACACTTAGAGAGACAGAGAGAGAGAAAGAGAGGAGGCGGAAACCTCCATCTGCCCTGCTCGGTGACCGACCCGTCATCCTCAGGAACCGGGAGGAGACGGATCATCTCCTCGCTTCTCCTCCTTTAATTCTCTCGACTTTACATAACACTGGGTGCAGAAGGGAGAGTGGTTTCGGTGCAGGGCTGATGTGAAGAAATAAAAACATCAGATTTAATGAGGATGGGATCTATAGTCTATATATAGGCTGTGCCCCGGACTGCACCACCACCAGAAGCAGCTCCACCGCCACCAGCTGCCCCCCATGGTACCGGTAAGTCACGGAGGGAACAGCGGGGGAGGGGGGGGAGTCTCGTCCCGGGGCGGGTTGGTCCGACCGGTCCGATGAGAACTGACCCGTGAAAAGGACTTTTGAGGTCTTGTGAGGTCGGGTTACCGTTCAGCCATGTTGATGGAGAGGGGGCGGGAGGGAAGAGGAGGTGTGTGTGTGTGTGTGTGTTGAAACGGTCGCGCGCTGACACCTGCCCCTGTTCCCGGTAACGACAGGCGGCGCGAGCGGAAACCGTTGGAGCTGTTCAAAACTGAGCCGAGCATCGCTCCGACATCCCACCCCGGGGTGGGGGGGTGACTTTCTGACTCGGTGGGCTGAGGAGTCTGAGCGCCGTTCAGCCATGTTGCAGCAGGGGGGCGGCTGTGGAGGGAGGGAGGGGAGAGGTAACCGAGCTAACACACAGCGGGGCTCCGGGGGGCTCTGACACCGACCGACCGACCGACACCGGGAGGAGGGAGGGGGGTCGCTGTCCGGTGAATTGTCGCTCCATGCCGGATGCGGCGGCAGCAGCCCGCGTGGTGTCGCCTAGAGACGGGGGCGAGAGGCTGAAAGAAACGGGGTCGAGGGTAGCGAGTACACAACGTGCTCCACTTATTTTCATTTATACATAAAAATTAATTATTTAGAGGTTCAGTTGAAATAAATGTAAATGTGGTGTGAGTTCTCTTTATTTTATTTATTTTTTTATAATAAAAAAAAAAATAAAAATACTAATTGCTATGTGTTTATGAGTTATATTTTTCTTAAAATTATTCGTATGATTTGATTGTAATGTCATGTTGAAAGAATTCAAATTAAAAATATTATTTATTGACCTTTATTAAACTGTCTAAGCTTTGTTTTTATATATGCTTTAATTGAACTATATTTTTATTTAATCCATTCTAACATATTTATTAATAGAAGTTTGCTAATTCATCTCATAAAATAAAACTTTAATGTTTTGATAACAGTAGACTGTAAACATAAGATTTGCCCAATATGTTGTTTTAATATGTTTGTATTGAAAATGTGAATAAAGGATGTGAATCGGATCTGTTTTTTTTTCCTATTTTATAGGTTTAAAAATTCAAATATTTATTTCATATGTATTTATTTCAACAACTAGTATTTTAATCTATTATATCAGAATATTAGGTAATCATATTTTTTATTATTTAATGTGTTTTTCTATTGATGTTTTATTTGTTTTTGCTCTCTTTTTTTAAGAAGAAATATATTTAAAATTTTATATATATATATATATATATATATATATATATATATATATATAGCATATGTTATATATATATATATATATATATATATATATATGTATGGGGACACAGTCAGGGTATAAGTGAATGAAGAGATCTAGACTGAGATGGTGGCAGGCTGAAGTGACGATTATTGATTGTAATTGATGATTGTTTGTCGGTGGGAAGGTCAGGGCAGGAGATGACACAGCAGGGTTTGTTACCATGGTGGTAACGGGAAAGATTTATCCTCTTATTATTATTAGGCTCTATCTGTTCAATAATTTATTCATTCACAGATTCACTTTGTTCGTGTTCCTCTTCTCCTCCTCCCTTCCACTCTGTCTCACCCTTGTCCTCTCCCACCCGTCCTCCTCGCCGTTTTTTTCTTCCTCTCCCCCTTGTTTCACCTCGTTCCCCTCCATCCGTCTCTCTTCTTCTGTCTTCCAGGTCAACGAGAGGCAGCAACAGCTCGCTGTGAAGAGCAAATCCTCCCTCTGCAATCCCCCTTCTCTTCTCTCCTCCACCATGATCTCCTCGCTTCCATACGTTAGGAACCGCAGCTCTCTTATTTTAGCAACACTGCCTTCCTCCTTCTCTTTTTCCTCCTCCTCCTCCTCTCTTGCCCTTCTCTTTCTCTGAGTTTCGACTCTTGATATTTCTTTACTTTTTTTTTGTCAAACGCACACGAATCCACGCTGTAAGATGAAGCGTGGGTCGAGTGTGTTGCAGCCTCCCTCTGATGCTGCCAAACGACACACACACCCCACACTCACAAAGGCTCCCTCTGGTGATGATGCGTTCTCGCTGAGAGCGTCCGACGCGCAAGCGGAGAGCACGCTGGGCACGCGTGCCGCAGGTTCGAGTCCCTTCCCCTCAGCCACCTCTCTGTTCAGCCCTGATGTCAGCACCAAGATGGCGTCTGACCTCCTCATCAGGCTTTCAGGTAGTCCCACAAACACATCCCACTTTACTCAGCTGTTGCATCAGTCATACTGAGTTGATCAGCAGGAAAGACTCTCATGATAGCAGATCTGTTGAATGCTTTTACAATTAGGCATGTATGGGCAAAGGGAAGGGTTTACCCTTTGCTGCAGAGCTGCAACAGATGGAGGAAAAAATGGAGAAAAAAAGACTTTTCATGATATTCCAAACAGGTAAATGCAGATACCCATGCAACCAATTTATTCCATCTGCATCTGATAAATGACCCTTTACACAGGTCATTTAGCAGCTGCTGCAGACTCCAAGGATCCAGGCCGACCATCATATAAACCGAGCACATGCAGATTCTTTAGACTCAAGGATATTAAGAGAAAAACGCAGCTTACCTTTGATCCAGAGCCGCCTTTAATTGCCGACCCATGCCATTATGTGTCGAGGCCTATTGTAACCCTGAAATAACTGAGCCCTGATTCGTTCCTTTCTAAATTCTTGGATCCAGTAATGCCAGCTAAAAGAATTCAGCAGATTCAGAAGTATGCTCTTTGATTATGTCTATTCTCTGTGCAGCCACCTTGGGCTCTTTTAGCTTTGAAAAGCTGCATATTCTTTGGAGAAAAAAAAGATTCTTGTGAAAATATTCACACCCCTTAAAGTTTTCCAACTATTTTTGAGAAGTTTTTATCAGGTATACTGGCACAAAGTATTGGGTAATAGTAAAACGGAAAGAAAAACACACAGAGAGTATTTAATTAGATGAACAGGTAGGTGACCCATGGGAATTAGATAGACTTAGACAAAAAAAAACACAAGGTGAATCTTAACAACGAAATGTCGATTACTTGGCTACCAGTGTAACAGAGCTAAGACCTTATTCCTGCACAATAAATATGTTTTCTATGAGTAAGAGCTAGCTATATACAGGGTAAGAGTATATATGAGCTGCAGATATCCTCAGCTCTGGTGGGAGACCATGTTGAAAG
>JAGKQL010000050.1:1907055-1942928 GCA_018398635.1 Cyprinodon brontotheroides | reverse complement strand
GGAAGAGGAGCCACTGGAGGTCGACGCAATGACCTCTAATCAGCCAGAGGCCACGCATTGTACCTCAAGGATGACAAAACACCATCTTTTCACCGTTAAAACAGAAAAGCAGGGCCTCAACAGGAAAAAGAAAGCTGAACAATTGAACCCTGGAGCCAAAATGGTGGACAATTTTAACTTTGGTCTTAAAACAGAGGACGGATGCACTGCCTTGAAAACAGCAGACTGCTTCATTAATCCTTCAAACAGTTGTCAGTTTCAGGTGAAAGTGGAGGAAATAACGGAGGACAATCAGCTCCATACCAGAGCCAAGATGGATGACCTTTCTCCCGTTAGAGCAAACGGTCCAGAGAAATATTTTTCTGAAGCCAATCTGAACGACAAACTCTTCTGCGGTCTCAAGAAAGAGAACCAGTGTCCATCAGGTGCCATGATGGAGAATGGGCTTATATCTGGAACCAAGATGGCTGCTCAGGTTTTCTCTGGAGCAAAAATAGAGGAGCCGTTTCTCTTTGGAGCCAAGATGGAGGACCAGTGCCTCAGGGCAGTTCTGTGGCAGGACATGTCCGTCAACTTGGCCTCCACATTGCTGCACCAGCTCTCCGGTAAATCAATGAATCACTTACTTTGGTTGTTCTAAGGTCAATATTTAAATATTTAAAATAAATTTTGAGACAGAATTACTTTCCAGGGTTCCGGGGAAACTAGTGCGACTAAAAAGAAAGGAGGACGAATTAATGAGAAGTTGAGAAAAATCAAAGTATGCAAGCCTATTTCCGCGGGTCATTAAAAATCATTAAAAGTCATTAAATAATTTTTCAAAGTAAGGCCTTATTGGCATTAAAATTCATTAAATGTGATTATCGTATTTAAAATGCTTTAAAAAAAAGTTTATAAAAACAATTTCGTCAGCTATAATATATCAGATATATCTGGTTCCACATGTTTGCACGGAACGGCCGTATGTTCGAAAAGTAGCTTGAGGCGGGAGAAAAGCATAAATTTCAACAAAAGTGGCTGGAAAATCGAATAAATTCGGGACAAAAATGGCTGCAGCCTGTCGACGTTAATGATGATGAACAATTTTGCTGTGTTTTGTATATATATATATATATATATATATATATATATATATATATATATATATATATATATATATATATATATATATATATATATTAGGGATGGAACGGTTTATGAAAACCGTCCGAACCGTTCGGTTCGACTGTTTAGGTTCGCATGTGTTTCGTTGGGTTCATGCGTGCTCCTTTTCTCATAGGAGAAGCGTTTACACTCCAGAGCAGAAGGTGGCGGTACTGTGACCAAAGCCAACCACCAGTAGTAAACAAGAAGAAGAAGCGAAGCAGCGTATCCAGGTGTAGCAGAAATAAATCAGTTGTTGTGGAGAATTGTGTGGGTATGGCGGTGGGAAAGAACAGGAGTTGGAAGACGCGCCAGCAGCACTTTATAGGTCTGCTGCATGGGACCGCTTTGCATTTAGAGTGACCTACGATGACGGCGGAAAGGAAATTGTGGATAAAAGTGCAACAGTGTGCAAGCATTGTGCAACACGTTTTGTTTATGCTAACAGCAACACGACCAACATGTCAGGCTAACACTCAACATATACCGAACCGAAAAACTGCTGACCACCATGAAGCGAACCGAACCATGGATTTTGTAAACCGTTTCACCCCTAAATATGTATATATATATATATATATATATATATATATATATATATATATATATATATATATATATAGCATTACAATTATTTCTAAGCATTAAAACAGCATTTAAAAAGCATTAAATTAGAGTTACTTATTCCTGTATAAACCCTGCTATATCAAAACCCGGCAAGAGAAAACAGTTACTGCAGAAATATGTACATATCAAGCATAACAGAATCACCAATTAAAATGTTGACCAATAGTGGGTAGAAAGGTTTTTTACTCAGTGTGTGTCTGAATGATTTCAGCTAATTTGACAAAAACAAGACAATGATGTTTTAGAGGTTTGGTTCATAAACCCTCCAGAGCTTCCGCTCCTCTGGGATCTTCCTGGCCTGCGGTGGTCATTATATTTCAAGAGTGAAGGAAGTGATTGAAGGACTGGAGGGGTAGGAAATGGGTGACAGGGTCACAGGCGGCTGAGGCTCCTTGATGTGTGCAGGGAGTGAAGTCTGGACCATGTGGGCCGATCCTACAAGACAACCTGACGTAGCTTAAACCGCACAAGAGCTTAATGGTTGGTTCCCGGAGAAAAGTGTCAGAACACACAGTGTGTCACATACTGAGTTTCACAGCTACATACCAATCAGGGTGGAAACAGTGTCTGATGCCTTTGACATCTTTCAGCAAGATGAAACACCCTGCCTCAAAGCAGAAATGGCGTAGGAATGCTTTGACTTGACATTCCAATTCCCCAGATCCCAAGGCCCTGAAACCCAACTTGAAGGATCTGCTGCTGACGTCCTGCTGCTAGAACTGCAGCACATTTTCAGGGGTCTGGTGGCGTCCAGCCCTCAATGGGTCACTGTTAGATGTCTACTTGGTGCTTACAGACAAAAGTAAACAAAGGAAGGGAGCCAATCAGAAATGAATGCAATGACAGCCTTAAGCAAAACTTACCTTAAAGAATATGCCAGAAGAAGTAAAATCCAAAGAATATAACAGAATTAACACCAAAGGCTACTTAAAGACAGAAACACACAGACTCATCACAAGAAACCACCGTGAGTTCTGCTCATTTAGTTCCTTTGCAGTTCTGTTATAAAGCAGTTTTAGCTTTTATATAACTGATTTTACAGGTATGCAAAGGAGGCTTTTATCCCAGGAGATCCCAACCATGCATCAGGCTGGGTTTTTCCATTATGTTTTTAACCTGCATGAGAAACAATAATCTAGATTAGGGGTTCCAAAAATGTCTTCCAGCAGTCCACACTTTCTCTGCTCTCTTTTTCTCATCGTCTTCTCCTTCTTTCCCATCGCCCGGCTTGCCACAGGTTTGCCTGTTGTGTCTAAAAGTAGCAGCAGCAGCAACCCAGACTGACAGCAGCTCATTGGCTAATTACAGTAATATCACGTGTAGCCCTTTGATCCAGGGCTTTACCGTATTAACAGGAGAAGCGGCGCAAGTGAAGTTAGAGACTGTTGTTGGACAACATGCAGTAATTTATAAATGTTTTAAATCAGGTTGGGTCCAGATTAGCCAGCACGTGGATCCAGATCCGGACTCTGATCCACTAATCCATGCCTCTGCTTTAGATCATATAAAGTAACTGCAGTTACTTTGGCTGCTAACTAGTTACTTTCACTGAGCCGTAGTTTTTTGGTGAAGTAACTTGTCTCATAGCTTCCGCATCATCCAGACCGGGCCGTTAGGCAGCAGTCTCAGCAGAGACTTTAACACTTCCCTCTCTGCAGACATCTTCTCCAGCTCTGATTGGGGAAGCCTTAGGAGCTCCCAGCCCAGCTGAGAGACATGGATCCTCCAGCGTGTCCTGGGTCCTTCCCTGGGTCTCCTGCAGGTGGGAAGTACCTGGAACACCGACCGAGGGAGGCGTCCAGGGTCCATCCCAACAACATCTCCGAGCAACCTAAGCTGACTCCTTTTAATGTGGAGGAGAAGCAGGTCTAATCCGAGCCTCTCCAAGACAGAACTCCTCACCCTATCTCTGAGGGAGAGCCCAGCCACCATGCGGGGAAAGCTCATTTCAGCTGCTTGTATCCGCTTGGATTGGGGATCTCTTTCTTTCAGTCATGATCCAGATTTTATGACTATAGGTGAGGGCAGGAACGTGGTTCGCCCGATAAATCGAGAGCTTTGATTTTTGCTCAACTCTCTCTTCACCTTGACGGACCAGTGGAGAGTTTATAACAGCAGCCGCACCGATCCGTCTTATCGATCTCCTGCTCCATTCTCCCCTCATTTGTGAACAGGACCCCAAGATATTTGAACTCCTCCCCTTATGTTAGGAACTCTCCTCCAACCTGAATGGAAGGAGACACCTTTTTTTGCTCGAGAAGACTTTGTGGAGCTGATTCTCACTCCAGCCTCTTCGCAATCAGCTGCGAACCGCCCCAAAGCATGCTACAGGTGTTGCCAGGAGGGAGAAGTGAAGTAACTAGTACCTTTAACCAGTCAGTTACCTGTTTTCAGTAACTTGCCAAACACTGCTTATCAGCCACAACAGCAGTGTTGATATCAGATATTGTTATCAGACCATATTTTCCTATCAGTGCAACCCTAATTTTCATAATTTATCGATATAATCAATTAAAGTGATTCAGATCCTGGAGGTTTATGGTTTCTGCTTGTTTATTCCAGCAAAAACCGAATAGACTTGATATTATCTGACATCATAGAACATTAGGAGCAAAGAAGATAAATGCTGCCACAGATAGTGAGACTGTAGCCTCGTGAGACCATCCTGATCTCGCAAGCTTTCAAGATTTCACTTGCTAATCAGTCTGGAGACTCTCCGTTAAAGAAAATTTGGAGCCGCTTCACCAAACGAACGCCCAATCAGCGCTGGCTTTGAGGCGGGTTGAGGTGTGACGCAACGAGAAGCTTAACGTTCAGCTCCAAAGGACATGGCGGCTTCAGCCGCATGAAACTAGCGTTAGCGTGGCTTTCGAGCAAGTTTTATCGGAATTACAGAGTATTTTTTCACTCAAAAAGAAGAGCAAAACACTGCTCTGGAGGCTTTTCTCAGAGGAAAAGATGTTTTTTGCTCTTCTCCCGACTGGTTTCGGCCAGAGTAGCCTGGCTTGTGGTTGTGTTTTCGTCGTCGCTCTGTTAGTACGTCATATGCTTCGCTGATCTGATTGGTTTATTTGGCCCGCTCTATCACCAACATAGGCCAATCAGCTAACCAGTATTTTCGCCTTCCCAAAATTACTTCAACGGAAGGTTTCCAGATGGATATGCGGAGCAAATCCAGTTCCTCTAACCAGTTTGCAATGACCACCTAAAACTTGACTGGTTAATCTTTGTATATGTGAACATGTTTTTGGTTTATAGGAGGTTATTTCTGCATTTATTTAACCACAGATTGGTGTTTTGCAATGAGCCTGATGAAGCCCACAGGTGAAAAGATGTCTGTCTGAATCTATAGTGGTTTTCTAGTAATTCAAGCTTTTCTGATTTGAGAATGCGTGGAATCAGGTGTGGAATATGCTTTTGTTTTGTCAGAACAAGGGTTACATTTTTGATGACTGCAGAAGCTTTGTTTTGTTAGCATGGGTTAACTTTTATGGACGTAAAAATAGAATTCCCTGTTTGAGCCGAAGGATTGAAAGAAAATTCGGGGGAAAAAAGATTTTAGAAGATATCAAAGAAACTTCTAGAGAATCGGTCCGATCCTTCGGGGCAGTTGTATTCAGTTAATAAATCTAAGTTAAGTTAAAAATATTTTGAATAGCAGAGAAGTATACCCCTTTATGGCTGTCCGTCTTTGATTTCAGTCTGAAAAACCCAAACGGAATGAAAAACACAATTAGAAGAATTTTATTGATACAGTTATTTTAGTTTTTGATGCTCAGACCTTAGCAGGAAACATAACGATAGTGAGCTGATACTAGAGCTTCACTCAGGGACCTGGAAGATGGAAGTCCAGCTTGGATAACACAGGTTTTGAGAACCTGTCCACGATGAGCAAGCATAAAGAGACAGTGGAGAGGAAAAACTCTGCATAGGCAAGTACTTGTTGAGATGGTCAGGGGACGCAGTAAAAGTCCCTGAGGAATGACAATGATGAAGCAATGATGAAGCTTTAGCTACGATGGTGGAGGAGGGGAGGGAGGTGGGTTGAAACGGTGTCTGAATGGAAGTCAGACATAGAGCATCCACTGCCCGAACTTTGGGTAGCAGACTGAGTTTGGGATTTTGGAAACCTTTTAAGATGAACTCTGGATGCTGATTGGGCTTTCGTGGAGGTGTGGTTCAAAGCTGATTAGCTTGGTGAGTAATCAGTTTAACTAAATAATCCTCCACCTAGGCTCCATTCAATAAATCTCTCTAAATTTAAAACATTACAGTTGAATATTGGTCTTTCCGGATATTCTTCACCTTTGCATTATTTACTGTTTTTCTTTTTTGGACTTTAAAGCAATCTCAGGTTGTCTTTTGTGTTATACATGTGTTCATTCTTCCATGTCATACTTGCTTGTAGGGGGAGTTTATAGCTCCATTTACGCTACCCTTGAAAAACCGATCCATGCCGAGACCGGTCCGAGCTCGGCTTAGTTAACCAGGCCGAGACGACCGTTTACACATCACGCTATCTCGGTTCCTCGACTCCTTGCCTCCTAGTGACGATCTGCGGTATTACTGCCAGTATTAAAGGTGGGGGTAATGCACCAAAAGTTGTTTGCCAACCGCCATAAAACACAAGAAGAAGAAGACGAAGAAGGAGGGAATCAAGCAAATCAAAATGGCGGAGCCCGTCACATTCAGAAAGTTATGCTTGATTATTATTGCTGTACTTCGGTGTTATTATTTAAAATGCCATTATTTAAAGCTACAGTGTGAAATAATTACAGGGATATACAATCAGAAATGTAATAAATTATACATAACTATGTTATTTATCATCATCTACTTAGCTCAGCCTCTTTAACCTTAATATTTGCGTTTGCCTTAGAATTTGTTATTTATAATTACATAGAGCGGGTGTCGCAGCCATGGAGGTAGACATCTTTGCGCCACGGCAGCGAGAGCCAACAAACTAGCGATTTTGCGAGATCGCCAAAACGCCACCAACGATGTAGAAAAAATAACGGGTATATTTATTATCTTAAGTCTACATGAAATCTATACCCTACACAGACTAATGAAATACTATCTGTAAAATTATCTATCTAAACAAACCTCATCACTTGAGAAGGTAGGTGATGCGGGACGTCGTGGAAGACATTTTGTCCCGTAACGCCGCCGTACTACAGTTGGGGAGAAGCGTGGGGGGAGATGTTCATGTTGCTGCAGTCTGACCGCTAGATGTCGCTAAAAGTTACACACTGTAGCTTTAAAATGTTGTGTGGAGAAGATTTCGATTGTTGTTTATAGTTGAAGAAGAAGTTGTTCTTCTTCTTCTGTTTCTGAGGGGCATTACCGCCAACTACTGGAATGGAGTGTGAATCGCGATGTGCAGCCAGACGGAGATGACGCATTCTGCTCATGCGCTCTTTGTTATCCGAGCCCACCTCTAGAACTGGTCTGCAGTTATTTCGGTTCGATCTTGTCTAGCTCGGTTCAGTTCAGTTTGCTTTCCATTTACACACCCATAAGTTATCTCAGTTACTGAGCTTGGACCGGTCTCGGCACGGTTTTTCAAGGGTAGTGGAAATGGGGTATATGAAGTAGAGACTGACACGGGAGTGGATTTTCACTCCTGTCCCGGCCCCACTCCCACAGAAAAAATTGTGTCCCATCCCCGGCCAGAGTAGAAATCTAAATCCTGTCCCGTCCCACTCCTGGTGAAATTACTCCCGCCCCATTCAGAATGACTCCCGCTCCTGCTCCACTCCCATTCTTGTTTTGAGCGCTGGTGAAAAACTCAGAGCGAAGCACTGTTGGTTTTGGGTCGTAGTTTTTGACTCGTATTATATAGTGTAGGCTTTAAGGAAAAAAAACTACAAAATGGTGGCGCCAGTACTGGATTTTTTTTCTTTCTATTTTATTTTATTTTTGGCATCGATCCTAGTTTTTTTTTTTGTTACTATTGGTTTGCTCCCGCCCCATATGCTCCCGCTAATGTTTAATCTTGTACCGCCCCAATCACGTGATCGTTATTAATACTGACTCCCATCCCATCGGAATCCCGTGACCCGCTGGATTCTCGGAAAAAATGTCAGTCTCTAATATGAAGCCTCATGAAAAAAAATCAGTAATGTCATCGAATCCAACAGAGCTCTGGTATTGGAAACATATCGGGACAGATATACAAACTCAAGTATTGCAATTAAAATTTAAAAAGGTGTATCTGTACTTTTCATCTAAGTATAATTATTAACCTTCTGTCAGTATCTTTAGCTGTTAAAACGACACATGCTGCTGTGGCTTTAATTGATTGTTGCGTTTGTGTTTTTTTTTTGCAAACAGAAAAGGTCAGTAAATCCAGCTGTCAGCAGGTGGTAAAGATGGCCCCACCCATCAGAAACAGGTATTATAAATAACTTTAACGAATAATCCATCTAGTAACAGATCAATCTGACATATGTACCTGACTCTGTGTATGTCTCTGTTGTCTTCTCTGCAGTCCTGTCTTGAAGAACAATATGAACCATGTCCCCTCCTCTCCACTTTTGACTCCCCAAGAAGCTCCTCATGGTAATTGGACTCTAGATGTTTCTAAGGTTTCATTTGCACAACAGAGAAACATTTCTATCTGAGAATCTAGAAAGCAGCCTTGATCCACTGTAATGTTAACAATTAGGTTGTGGCTTTTATAAATGTTATTTTGATATGTTTCCTTCATCCTGACATGAACAAAACCAATCCACTGCAACCCTTTAGTCTTCCGCTGATTTGAGATCGGGTTGTTGAAGTAATGGTTCTAGGAGGGAAACCCAAGCATCTCTCTCCCCAGAGATGCTCGCCTGCTCAATTTGTGGGTTTGCTCCCATTTAACAGGAGGAAACCAGAACCAGGCTGAGAGGCGTCACGCCTGCAAAGGCTCAGCTTGGTGTAGAAACTAACAACAGCACCGTCTTCATGTTTGCTTTTCTTTTGTCTTTCCTCGCTGATCGTTTCTGGGTTTATAATTGTCTGAAAGGTCTTGCCGTATCCCCTGGTTAATTATTGTCATTAGCGTTTTGCCAGATCAGCCCATTCATTTGTGTTGCTTTTCTCTTTTGTTTGTTTCCCTATGATACTTTGAGGCTTTCTCCCCCTTTCTTTGTGGAACCCTTTCAGTTTTTGCTGAGCTCTCTTTGTATTAATTAGTCTTCCTCCTTCAGTTTCCTTGCTTTCACTCTGTCACAGCTGTTTCACATTTCCTTTCATTAACTCACCTGGCTGCTACCTCTGGCTCAGTGTTTAATCTTCCTAGCTTTTCATTGTTCTTTTCTACTCTTTGTTTTTATAATAAATTCCTCTGCTGATCCATGCGATGTGGTCCTGCCCACATTTTTGGGTCCAACCAATAACCTGACCAGTAGTATGTTTACGAAATGTGGAGCCCTGAGCGAAGGCGGGCATGTAATCCTCTGAATAAGAAGAAAACGCACAAAACAAGAGGTCAATTATAAATATTTTAATAGAATCGACATGCATTATTTGTTTTACCTTCTGTTTTCTTGCTGATGAAGGTTCTCAGTCATCCAGGTCATAGTCATTCAGTAAAAATTCAAAAAATATCCACTGGACTTCTTTTTCTTCTCCCCTTTTCTTTCTTTTTTGTCCTCCATTATTTTTTTCCCTCTATTTCTATTTATCTCCCTTTTTTTGTTTTCATTCCTCTTCTGTCCCTTTAACTCATTCCTCCATCCTTTTCCTTCTGTCCCCTTTTCTTGCTATCCTTCTCTCCATTTTTTTTGTCTCTTTTTATCAGTTTTAATATTTTCTCCCATTATATCCCTGGAATGCAAATTCTGCAAATTTGTCAATTAAGAGGTCTACATTTACTTAAGCCAGGCATACACTGTACGTTTTTTTGTCCTTTTCATGCCGACTTTCCAGTCATGCAAGGGTTTTTCAATCGGGCCGACTTTCAGCCAGTCTACAGGGGGATAATGAGAGGTGATCAGCCTCTCACGAGCAACTGCCGATCAGGAATCGTAAGGTCGGGAGAAAAATTAAACATGTTTGAAATTCTGTCGGCCATCGTGGGCAAATCGCTTAGTTGTCATGCACAAAGAAGGATTCTTCTTCTTCCTCTCAGATGTAAACACAGAAGCATGGCGGGGTGCGACTGAAATGGAGTCCTTTCTGTAAAGTTGACAGCAGGGTTTCTGCGGGTCATTAAAAATCATAAAAAGTAATTAAATCATTATTTTTTAAATTAAGGCCTTTCATTAAATTTGATAATCGTGGCATTAAAATGCTTTGGAATTGAAATTTGAACCAAAGTGGCGGGAAAACAAGGAACTCAGGACATGGCTGCAGCCTGTCCATGGTGAAGATGACGAAGGATTTTGCAGTGTGTATATATATACATACATATGAGAGTCATGGGCACTTGTTGATGGCATTAAAAATTGTTCTAAGAGCATTAAAAGAGGATTAAAAAGCATTAAATAAGAGCTACTCATTCATGTATAAACCCTGGAAAGACCATAGCAGCCATGTTTGCTCAGCCATGTCTTTGTCCAAATATGTCGTCACCTTTTCTTTTAGGGCTTTCAGCACAAAATTGCACAAATTGCCAAGGCAACGCATTTCACTCTAGTGAGCTTCATATTCCTATTCTACTCATTTGGCTTCCGGATAGACGAGTCTGAGTAGCGCCATCTCACTGCGGGGCTGAGTCCAACGTGGTTTTTAGACGTACATTTTGAGCAGGTAGATTGCATCAGAGCGTCGGGCCGCACAGTGTGAGAACATACATCGTGAGCTTTGAACTCACACTGAATCACACACACCAAAACCTGCAGTTTCCTCGTACATCCTGAACTTTAGCTGCAAGCAACAATCGAAAAAAATCACATAGTGTATACCCGGCTTTACTCGAGATCCCCAAGAATGAAAACCAGAGACTGAGGTTTTACACAAAATACTATCTGAAAAAGCAACATTTAAAAAAATAAGACCGATTATAAATTCTCTGTAGCAACACAAGCTAAATTTGAAGCTTCCTTCATAATGACCCACAAGTTTCCTGGTGTCCATTCAGGCATAACAGTATATGGGAGAAATAATCTCCCCTTTAAAGACTCTAATACTCTAGTATTTGTTCATCTCTACATGTCATCCTTGTGCTTGCTGCCCATTGTGGTTTCCTAACTTTAGCTGCTGCTAGCAGCAAATATGCTGGTCACTTTAGATTGCTTTGTGCTGCTCTCAGCTTTCCTCCTTCTCTCGCCTCTTTCCAGCATTGCTTACATTCTTTTCCATTTTAATTTCTCTTCTTTTCTTGCCTCTTTTCTCTGTTTACTTTCATATGTTTGGCTGCTGTCTTCCTGAATTAGGGTTGCCAACCGTCCCTTGAAACATGGAATTATTCCATATTTAGAAATAAAAGTACCTGTCCCGTATTTGAGTGGAAAAGGAACGCACTTTGTCCCGTATTACTGTGAGTAAAAATAGTCAGTAAAAAGCTAATGGAAAATGAAGAACAAGGGCATGTTACGAGGAGCCCCTAAAGGGACAGGGAGGGAAAAATAAAGTTTTGTGAGATCTACGCAAAAAAACTTTTTAGTGAGATCCTCACAATATTTTTCGAGATCCTGCAATACTTTTTAAGCGAGATCTCGTAAAAAATATTGTGGTATCTCGCAAAAAGTATTGCGAGATCCTGCAAAAGTATTGCGAGATCCTGCAAAAGTATTATGCGAGAATCCTGCAAAAGTATTGTGAGATCCTGCAAAAGTATTGCGTGAGATCCTGCAAAAGTATTGTGGGATCTCGCAAAAGTAATGAAGGATTTTGCAAAAGTATTGCGAGATCTCACAAAATAATCTTTGAGAGATCCCGCGAATACTTTCCCCATGAGACCTGCAAAACTATTGCGGGATCTCGCAAAAGTAGCTGCGAGGATCTCGCCATGTCGCGGGATCTCCAAAAGTAATGAAGGATTTTGCAAAAAAGTATTGCGGGATCTCGCAAAAGTAATGAAGGATTTTGCAAAAGTATTGCGAGATCTCGCAAAAGTAATGAAGGATTTTGCAAAAGTATTGCGAGATCTCACAAAAAATAATCTTTTGAGATCCCGCAATACTTTCGCGAGACCTCTGCAAAACTATTGCGGGATCTCGCCAAAACTATTGCGGGGATCTCGCAAAAAGTATTGCGGGGATCTGCGCCAAGTTCTTTCCCCTCCATGTCCCTTTAGGGGCTCCGTATCATTGTTAGATACAAAACTTACGGTAAACAATCCAGAAATACCCTCATCCCATTGGTCGAGCCAAGTGTTGCTCAGAGAGCAGTATGGGGGATGAACGGTGTAATTTAAATCCTGGAGCTGCTTTTGGGGTCGGACACCTACTCATTGCTGCAAGAGCCCAGAGGACATACAGGTGGAAAAAAGTATGCTATCACCACATAATGCGGCATTGAGCAAAAGTGTTTTTTTCTGTTTTATAACTGTAGCCTACATTCACCCGAAAAAAATAATGCCACCGTTTTTGACATTTAATTAATCATATTTAGTTACTTTATCCCAATTGTTTTATGTCTTACCGTGCTAACATGAACAATTGTGTTAAAGTAACTGAATAGGAAGGAGTAAATGTCAAAAATGGTTGCATTATTTTTTTTCAGTGCATTTAAGGCACAAATATGTTTACAAGTTTGCACAAGTTTGCTGTTGCACCAAAAGTGTGCACTATTTATGTATTGCTTTATATTCATTTTTACAGTTGGAAATTAAACAGAACATGTCATGGTTTTACTAAAGTTCAGACCCAAATGCAGAAGACCAAACAGGGAGAACAGGAGAAAAGGTTTAACAGGTTTTATTGAAGAGATAATGCAGAGAGAAGGGTTGCTCTGAACACTGCTCAACCGGAACTGAAAAGTGAGGGGCAAGACACAGCGGTTAGTTCAAGCTCAGTGGGAAACTTGATTTGTGAACTTGGAGAAGAGGACCTGGTTGCTGACTCACGTTTCCAGAGAAGTTGTTGAATCCTTGACTCCAGTCTGTATGCTGTTGTTCCAGTGTTTGTCTGATTCGGTTGGAGGGTGGAACAGGGTTTACCCAGAATGTGGTTGTTTGTAGGGGAATGGACTGCCTCTCAGGTTTCCTGCGGTACTTGAACGGGTCGTAGTGGAGATGAATCCCTTTCTCTGTGTGAAGCTCAAACGATCTCTGGGGAAAGTGGATCCAAACCTCCAGTTTGAATCCCCAAATCCTCCAGTTTGAAGCTCTGTTGATCCTTCCAGGGAGAGACAGGATGACTTCCTGCCGAGAGGCAAAGACAAAAACAATGTTAAAACTCTGGTTCACAAGAAATCAGTTTGACTCAGCAAAACTCAGCTTGGCTAGAGTACCCAAAACTGGCAAACACTCTGGCGTCGAGGTAGTGGCAGTCAGCAGCTTAAGAACACTCCGTTAACAAAGAAACCATCAGCAGGTGTGTGAGGAGGCGGACCCGAACCAGGCGCCTCCTGGTGGAGGAAGGAGACAAAACAGAAACACAAACACACAGGCTGGAGTCCTGACAGAACAGATGTTTGTTTAAGTAGTTATTTAAATCAGCAAAGTTTATTATTTTGTATTAAAGTGATTTGCTGGATAATAATTTGCTTTCCATGTGTTCATGTCACTGATAAATACGCATCTAATTCAATGCATATTTTAGTCAAATAAAAAAAAAAAAAAATAAAAATTTCACACACAAAGGGGGACTTAAAAAAATCACCACACCAGGAGAGGTAAAGGCAATCGGGTCAGCTGGCACGCATATGAGGTGTCCCTGTTTTTTTCAGTTGGCGACCCTATCCTGAATCCTTTCCTCACAGGCACAGTAAGCTCAACTGTTTCATTGTAGTGGAGACAAGTATTTTGACGAAATCTTACATCAGGATTTTAATCAAAAACATAGCTAATGTGCTTAAATAAGTAATAGCTCTATTAAACATACATGTATGAGGAGTTTTATGGGGCTCTGAGGAACTTGTGGCCCTAGGCCACTGCCAGTTTTTACCTCATGATAACTCCGCCCCTGAACCTGACGTCACATCTGTGATCGGAGGCCAGTTTGATTTAATAACATCCTTACTGAAGCTCGTTAGATCTTTACTGACTCATAAAGAAATCCTACCAGTGCAGCATATGCAAGCATTTATAAGCGGCCCTCATCTGTGATGGTGATATTCACAGGGTAGATCACTGATAGGGCTGTAATGTTTTTATTTTAAATACAGCCCTCACATGCAAACACGCATTAGGGATACAGATCACAGAACCAAAGCCCTCAGTTCCTCCTGCTTTGATTTAGTGTGCGTCAATCCTCTCTCATAGTGTTATCGGGTTGTTTACTTTTTAATTCGACATGGAGTCACTGTGTCAACGTCACCACCTGTTTCACCTGCCACCTACTCACTTAATTTGAGTTTTACAAATTGTTCCAGATAGTCGGCCTGAGAAGAGCTAAACTATTGATGGATGGGAATCTAATGTGAAATCAGACTGAGGAACCATGGGAGCTGTAAAGACGTTTGTTGAAACGGCAAAACAAAAGAAGAGCAGTGGAGTCTGTAGGATAGGAATAAACAGCAGCTGGCAAAGTCTTAGACGGAGGACCTGAGAGATGCTTTATCCCTCAGGGATCGTCCAATGCAGTGGTTCTCATACCTGCTCCTCAGATACCGCTGCCCTGCATGGTTTAGATTCCTCTCTGCTGCAGAACACCTGATTCAAACCATTGTTTGACACCTTCAGCAGCTATCAACGGCTGCAGACGGCTGTTAAATATTCTTTTTTATAAATCAAGTAAGTGGCAGGGAGGAGAATAAAAATAAAAAACCCCGGTCTATTTAATCTTGACTATATTTAATCTTTACAGAAAGCACCTTGTTGGACCTAAATCCCATCTCCAGTTTGGCTCTTTCTTACTCCTTGAGAAGAAACACATAGTTTAATGAGCGACAATTTATGACGAGATACCACACAGGAGAGTGGTATAGATTGTTTTATCTTAGATTCTGGAGGAACAACCTTTTTAGTTTTCTTTCTGATTAGGCTTGAACATATATTGTCTCGTTTATTGTTACTGTGATACATTTCTAGTCATATAACAATTTTGATTTATGGTCTAAAGCAGGGGTCTTCAATGTTTTCCAAGGGCCAAGGACCCCCAAACTGATGGCGAGATGTAGCAAGGACCCTAATTATATATAGTGTCATGATTTGGATAACGTTTGTTGACCCAAAAGCAGAGGCAGGGAGGCAGAGTTGAATTTCTTGTGGATTTAATGATGAGATAACTGAGAACAGAGGCAGGTAATCCAAAAATCAACCAAAATATGAAAACAAAGTCCAAAAACAAATAGGAAACCAGGAATCCAAAAATCCAAAAAGAAAACAAAGCCCAAACTAACGTGAAACCAGGAGTCCAAAAATCCAAAAATCAAAACAAGAAAACGGGTCAAGACGAAAAAGAAACCATGGACACATCAGGGGGATCACAAACACAAGGAGGAAGGCTAAGAGAGACGGAGTTGGAGGAAGTTTGACGAGGACCCAGCAAAGAAGAACTGAACAAAGAGGGTCTCTAAGGTAGACAGAGACAGAGAGGAGTAACAAGCAGATTGGGAACAGGTGTGCACAGAGCAGAACAGAAAAGTAGCTAGGTAAAAAGGAGAACACAAGAGGGCAGCAGAGGGCAACAAATAAAAACAAATGAAAACTGAAAACAACTAGAAAACAAAACAAAATAAAAATTAAACCACTAAGACTATAAAACATGGGGCAAAGTAAAACTGAAAACTCAAAAGAAAAACAAAACAGAGCCAAGATTGAAACATTAACTAAGAATTAACCAGAGAACACAACAAAATAAAAATAAAACCGCTAAAAAACTACAACATAAGGAGCAAAGCAAAACAGAACATCCAAAAACTCTAACATATAGTATGAAATTGTGTTATATCAAACTGGGCCTATAGCTCTATTACATATGAAGTAATGTAACAAAAAGTAATTTCTCCCTGGGATTATGAAAGTATCTCTGATTCTGGTTCCTGGTTGATGGGACAGGTGTTGTGAAACGAAACGGTGCCCAGTTTGAAAGAGCTCCTGTGTGTCGCTGAATGTGTGAATTGATGACTGAAAGACATCTTCTGCCTCCATTTATCTTGTTTACTACAGTGTGTTGAATTCATGTTAATGTGAATTTAAAGAAATTTCAATTAGTGGGAAAAATTGCAAGGGGGAATATGAAATCAAGGTCTAATCAACCAAACTTTCACAACCCCCATGCAGTACCTCTGTGGCCCCCTTAGGGGTCGCGGAACGCCTGTCTAAGACCTCTGGTCTGAACAATAAATTAGAATTTGTGAGTATTAAAAGAAGTTTAAAAAATGGTTGTGAGTTTCATCTTTTTTCTTTTTTTCATTTAAGCATTGACAAATTCTAAGAGCAGGATGCCTATACAGCAGGCAGAGCAGACTTGGATATAAACAATCAATAAAAAAAACTAATCAAAAATACTTTGTACATGATTGGAGTTCAGGAACACAGAAAACAGATTAAGTAAATTAGGGATCCTCTTTGAGACTTAGAAAAAAACAGAATGAGGGACAAAACAGGACATGTGTAACGTATCACTCTCCCCGCTGTATGGAAAAAAGAAAAAAAAGTTCAACAAACTGTCTAAAAATGACCTCTCACTGCCTAACCCAGTATCTATATAACTTATTGCTAAGTTTTCTCTTCCTTTAAATGTAGTTCCCATTATTTTCTGTATATATTTAAATCCGTTGTCATGGTTTAAGATATTGCTGTGCAGGCTGTTCATGAAGTGGGGTTTTGTGTTGTAGCCGTGCTGGATGTTTTTCTTTCTTCTTGTTTTAATTCATTCTTAAGTATTAATCTGATCTAGTCAAATGTGGCACATTGTTTTATTTCTGTGAGGCCGGAGACAGAAGTAAGTAGAATCAGCACAGATTGGGATCTGCTCACCCCATGCAAAGCAGGAGCCTCACCATATGCACTGCAGTCACTGTGAAATTTAAAAAAAATCGGATCAGAGAATAAAAAGTCAGACACAACCGGTGTGACCTGGGCTTAAGAGTAGGGATACTTTATTAAGATATTTAAGTAAAAGCAAAAAGTGGAGTATAGTAAAATTTGTCCTACACATAGATTTTTGTCTAAAAGTTACTGAGTTAGGGGAACTCAGCTTTCATATATTTGCATATGATACTATCCTGTGGATGGATGTGAAGGATGGATGGATTGGATGGATGGATGGATGGATGGATGGATGGATGGATGGATGGATGGATGGATGGATGGATGGATGGATGGATGGATTTGTATTAAACAGTAAACAGCAGTTTTGTGTCCTGTCTGTTCTAATGTGTCTAAAGTCTGCTGAGGTTTAGTCTCCGCCCTGTGAACCCTGCAGACATGCAGATATTTTTCTCACCTTCCACATGTGTGAAATCTGAAGTGAGGAGTGATGCAGGTTCAGACAGAGGACTTTGTTAATTATCCTCCATCAGATTCCAGGCTGCGGTCACTGCAGGCTGCTTCATTTGAGGTTCAGCAGGAAAAAAAACACTTTAAGTCCTGAACTGAAATATGTTGATAAACACCTTATAGTGAATTTGTTTATTTAGTTTGCCTCTAGTGGTTTTTATTGTCTCTCTTATTGGTAATGTTATTAGTTTTTAATGACCGCCTTCTGCTGAGCTGCTTTTCTATTGTATTATGGATTTACGATCCCGCCACTTTGCCTGGTGGGTTTATAATAAAGATGTTAGGAAAGTTAAATTACCTCGTCAAAGAGAGGTTTAACAATGATAACTTCCAAATGGATCCATCATTAATCAACTTATTTCATGCGGCTATAAGCAGGATGTCATCTTGCAAAATGTAATCTCATTTTTTTTCCAGAAGGTAAAATCAACATGTTTAGGGATCAAACCACGGGTTCTTCGTACTTCTTCAGGTAACAGTCAAATATTCTTTCCTTTTACATTAAAAAGATTAAGATTCACTAAGAAAATCCCAAAACAAACAAAATGTATATCAGTATTATTACTACACTTTGTTGAGCTAATTATTTGTTCTGTTTTTAAGTTCTCCCTTATGCATTTCCCAGATTTAACTGTTTTTTACCAGCATGTGTTTAGATAACTAAATTCTTATTTAGTTGAATATTTTTGGAAATGTATTAGTTCACCATTGACTGTTCATCAAATTTTTCTATGTATTGTTTATTTTATGTGTTATGCAGTTTAAAGATAAATAGTAGAATATTACTAACCCTTTAATTGACTATGAGAGCATAAAGATTAATTTAATGTAAAAGCTGCATGGAACTTAAGGTCATTAAGGCAAGACCTAAACTGTTTTATCGAGGATTATTGGTTAAAGCTGTGTTAAAAAATTATTTTTTAGTTTTTATATTGATATTAAGACCGATAACCACAAATGTATTTTTAATTTGAATTTAAATTGCAATGAGGGAGATGGTTTTGTCCTTTCAGCCTCCATTAACTAAAATTATTTTATGACTTTTCCATTGAATGTTAATATAATACTAGTATTTATATGTTACATAAAAGCTAAAATAAAGATTTTATTAACAGATATCCAATTTGTGTCATGAAGCGGGTGTTTGTTTGGAGGACCCAAATGCAGAGACCAGTAGGCAGAGGTGAATTAAAAATTGGGTTTATTTAAGTTCCACAGATCCAAGGGCAGGAATCCAGAGTCCAACAGAAAACTACTAACGCACCTGAACCAAGGGAGACATCAGGGGTAACCAAAACTAGAAGCCAGGGAGAGGCAGGGGGCACAGACTGAAGTTAGACCGGGATGTTGTGAGGCGAGGATCCAGCAAACAGGAACTGAAGAGGGAGGGCTTTTAAAGGGGACAGAGACAAAGAGAGAGCTGACGAAGGAATTGAAAACAGGTGCAGGCAGGGACAAGAGAAAAACAGAGCAAGGGAGGAGACAAGAGGAAACGAGCAAGAGGACAACAAATGGATAACCAAGAAAAGCAGGAACAAACAGACCAAGACTCTGATAATTTGAGAATGGATTGGATTTAAAAGACTTGATTCTAAATCTTTAGAATCGGATTTCAATCGATTTTTTTTAAACACCTTGCCCTAGTTCTAGTGTAAAGGGTTCAAAGTACAAGATAAGATGCATCCAACAATTTTCAGATGTTTTGAAAAACTTTTGAAAAATCTTTTACCTTTCACATTCGGCTTTTACACCATTTTGTTTCAGCATATTAAATGGCATACACGTAAAAATAAACTGAAGTTTCCTCAAAATGTGGAAAAGCTCAAGGTGTGAAAAACACTTTTTCATTGTGCTTAAAAGCAGTAGACATTTAACTTTAAAGTACAAGACAAGGAGGTGGTTAAAAAGAAAAAGGGTTTGCATTCCTTTTCTGCACCACATCATGCTGTCTATCTGGAGAGCGTAGATGCAGAGCCTCTAATGAATAGGATTAATTATTGTTTACATATATTTATTTTAACCTGAATTTAAAATTTTAGTTTTCTGAAATAAATTCCTGATTTTCACATAAAAAAATCTGTTTTAAAAACGCAAATAAAATTTTATAAAAAGGTATTTGTGTGACAAATACATTCAAATAAAATGTGTTAGGCTCTTATTTGTTAGTTGGTGTACAGTCTAAATGCACATATATGTTTCAATAAATACAAGTCTGATTTTCATGATCAGAGGTTTGTGTTTTTTCCAACCTCAGAACCAAACATGTCTTCCCTGCACATAAATCACACTGCAGTAACAGACTGTTAATTAAATCATCTGTCATCTTCAGTTATGAAATGAGATGTGTGGATAGCACAGTGCTATCGCTGATTAATAAACATGTTACACAACACTTTTATCCATAAGATGCTTAACATTACATCGGTGTCACCCTCTATTTGTTTTTTCAGACATGATAATTATTGAATCCTATAAGTTTTACCTTTTGAAAGTATAGAAAAATGTTGTAATGGTTCATCAAGATAACAACATTACAATTATATGGAAGCCCTGGAAGGCGAGTGAGAACAATTAATGGATAAAAAAAGTTCTGAGTTTGTTTGTTTTTTTTGTCTTCTAAATAGCAAAAAAAAAAAACTACATAAGATCTATGTTTCTATTCTGTTTTTTTTTTTGTAAGCCTGACAGGCATGAAATGTATGTATTTATTTATTGGATTTTGTGAGTTAAGGAGAAAAGACCTAAAAATCTATACCAAGAATTTTTTGTACCACTTTGCTATTTGAGATTAAAAACATTTAAAATAAAACATTTGAGATTAAAATCATTTAGCTGGTATAAAATAAATAGATTAGACACTAATAAGTACATATAATAATCAATAAAGCTTTCATATTTAAATTGTTGCCATACTATTTCTTAAAAATGTGTAATTTATTATGACAAGCAAGTTTTAAGGTGATTTGGGAAATACAGTCTTGATCCTAAGAAAAAGCAGTCATGATAATTTACATATTTATATATATTTATAATATCGCTGTAATTAATTCTATATTGCTCATGAATATACAAGGTGGGTATGATAACCACATACTATGGGCAACAAATACACAGTTTTGAACCTTTATCGCACCTTATTTTAGTTTGCAAAAATCTAATTTAGAAATTGGGATATATCTAAATTTGATTTGTGAACGCGCATGCTTTTACTTTAGTACCTTTAGTGATAAAACAGAGTATTGCAAAAACCATCATTACTCAATTGCCTTTCAGGGCAGAAAATACTTAAAACTTACAACTTTTTTTATCCAGATTTGTTTTTTTCATTTGCCTTTCGGGGCTTCCATACATTTACATGTGACCAAGCGTGCATAGTTCATTGGTCAACTTTAGCAATGGGGATTCCTTACATTCTTTTTTTTTATTTTTATATTATATATTATTGTTTTTTTTGTTTTTTGTTTTTTTATTCCTTACATTCTTAAGCTCACTACAAATATCATCAGCATAAAATCATTAGCATTAGCATAGGAATGAATTATTTTGGACACAAAAGTAACTAAACACTTGTATTAGTTTACTAGTTATTGAGAAAATAGTAATGTGTCAATGTATATTTTTAATTGAAGTATACATTATTATTACTATTAATTAATAATAATAATAATTAATATTAATTAATATTATTATTAGTTGACTTTTTGGTAAAATAGGGTTGACTGAAGCCATAACATTTATGACAAAATGCTGTTGCCATGGCTACTATCTTTCTCAGACATGTACTCACCCTCTCCTTTAAGGTGTCACGTTTGCGGCTTTGAAACAGAAGGCCACGCCCTATTTAAGAGTCACATGACGGAACACCGCCAATGGGAACACAGCTCTTTCTCGCTACACTGCTGCAGGTGCGAGCACTCGACCAATCAGGAGGCAGAGATGATGGCCCACGTTGACTCGCACATACAGGGCGACACGGGAGAAATTAGGTGGGTTTAAGTTCAGCAGTGAGTTTCTACTGATATTTATTCTGGCATCTTTTGAACAACTGTTTTCTTTATAACGTTTTATCTTCACCTCAGGACATGAAAAATGTTTAGGCAGCTCTATATTAGATAAATAGATAGAAGTTATTATGATGGTTTTTATAGCATTTAGCATCCTGAAGGACTTTATAGGTTTTAATATTGCGGAAATGTGCTAATTATTTATGCATATAAGTGCATAGAAAATTCAAATTAAAGATCTGCCCCTAAGGGAGCACAAACATCCTCTGCATATGTGTGCTATTTCATAAAATAAACACCAGGACTAACAGGATGAGCCTCATCTGGGTAGAACCAATCAGTTAACTATAGATGTGATGTAGAAATTCCAAGCCACACTTTCTATTTATGTAATTTTGGAGTCCGTGAAACATTTCAAGCTGGTGAAGAAACTCTCCAGTGAACATCTTCTGCAGGTTTTGCTTAAAAATTCTTAGTACATAAGCTGTGTTCTCTGTTAGCTTCTTAATTTTTATAGCATGCAAAATTGTGCCGTAGCTGTGGAGAGCTTGTGACTACCTGATCCGCCTGGAATGACGAACCGTACCATTGAAAAATTACTTATTTATATCCTTAAGTCACTAAAGAATGCTGGTACATATATTTAAAAAAAATAGGACTTTTCTGAATGAATTTGATGCTTTTTACATTTTCTCCATTAAGCTACTTCTCTGACATCATCATCGGAGATGCTTGGAGCAGTCCGGCAAAATATGATTCAACCATGTTTATCTGCATTTTAGTTGTTTTTTCTTTAGATTACACACTATACACCACAAGGTTAACACAAAGGAAAACTTAAATCTCAAAAAGACTAGATTTATGTTTGAATCCAAAGCCCAAAAAGTTAGCTTGCAGGAGTAGCATAGATCCCATTTCCAGTGCAGATCAGTCACAGACGACTAATTAAAAAAGGATTTTAAGGCATTTATTCTCTCAGGAAATGCATTATTGACCTTTAACATATTATAGTTTAGTATGCTTACTATTATTAGGGAGGAAAAATTGTTATTTTTGTGATGGAACGGATCGTGCTTCCAGTACGGATCGGGTAATGACACAGCCTGTTGTTCTTCTAGCAGAAATTCACTGCTGCATTATGGGTAAATCTGGCGCTGAGAGTCACGCATTGTAAGGTCCCGTCTCCTGAGTCAAATGTGGTTTACCAGACTCTACCTGGCTGGGCAGGTTACTACCTTTCAGGTAGTTCAATTTCAAAGCTTTCTAGTTGCAGTCATGAGTAATAAAATAATGTTATATTTATAATTGAACACAGAATAAAGAAAAGTTTGTTCTAACTAATTCAAAAAGGCTCAGTACTAATAAGTGAATAACTGATAACTAAGTTAAAAGTATACGTAGGAATCTTACTGTTCTTAAGCCCAATTTACAGAATAGAACAGTAAATAAACATGTCATGATTTTATCAAGAGCTCGGACCCACATGCAGCAAAACCAATACAGAGAGACCAGGGAGAAAGTTTAACAGGTTTATTCAGAAGTTTAATGGAGAGGAGAAAAGGTTGGCAGACTCACGTTTCCAGAGATTAGGTTGACTCTTAGACTCCAGTAGGTGAGGAATGTGTTCCAGTGTTTGTCTCATACGGTGGAGGGCAGACAGGGTTGCCCAGAATGCAGTTGCTTGTAGATGAACGGCGATAGCCTGACTGCCACTCGGATTTCCTGCTTGGTACTTGAACGCACTGTTGTGCAGATGAATCCCTTGCTCAGTGTGTGAAGCTCAAACGTTTCCTCGGGGAAAAGTGTATCCAAACCTCCGATTTGTTTCCTCAGCTCAGTTTGAAGCTCAGTTGATCCTTCCAGGGAGAGAAGGTCCGAAAAATTCAGTTTGCAGGATATTTCCTGCTGAGAGGCAAAGACAAAAAACAATGTTAAGGACTCAGGTTGACAAAATCTCAGTTTGAATCAGCAAAACTCAGCTTGGCTAGAGTACCCCCAAAACTGGCAAAACACTCTGGCGTCGAGGTAGTGGCAGTCAGCACTCCGTTAACGAGGTAACCCCTTGCAAGTGTGTAAGGAGGAGAATCAGAACCAGGCGCCACCTGGTGGAGGAAGGAAGACAAACACACAGAAACACAGACTGGAGTCCTAACAAAACAATGTTAATACCCATGTTACCCTAGCAGAAATATTAAATTAAATGCACTTGATTATATTTTTCTACAGTATTCAATTTAACAGTTTGAGATAATAAACCTAATTGTTTATGTTGTTAGTTTCCTTATTATATTACCTATTGAGTTTGACAGTGTAAAGAAATAAACATGACCTCTAAGCTTGACAGAAAAGGTCAAGCTGATCTGAGTTATTAATCACAAACTTCCAAAAGTGAAGGTAATCTGTCCTAAACCAGTTTGGATCATTTAGGTAATTTCTATGGTAACCAGTTGTGTCAAAGTTTTGTTGAATTCTGGAAGCTGAATCACTTAGAGGCGATCCTGGTACCAATACTCTCTGTGTCTCAGTCCTCAGTATTCCCAGTTTGCTATAGGATTAAAGTAAACACAGAGGAATATATGTTCTAATAAGGTCATTTTTTATATTTAATCAAGATTTAATCAGTGTAAAAAAGGAGCTGAATATTTAAACACACTTTAGATCTTTATTTGTAAGAAAAAAAAAAAACATTATTTGTCATTCTTTGGTTTGTTACATGAATTCTTAATAAAATAAAACATTAAAGAACACAAGGAAATCAAAAGCTCTAGGTGTTTTTGCAGGGCGCTGTATGTTCTGTTTCATGTTGTGTTCCTCATCATGTGACGCCTGTTTGTGTCGTTAACATGACTGACTTCCAGACGCCCGGTCACGCTTCCCCCCGCCTCCAGCAGAGCTCTGCCCGTCTCCCTGGCAACCCAGCCGGAGCAAAGCACCTCCGAGCACCGCTGCCGCATCTGCCAGAGGTCGTTTCCCGAGCAACAGGAGCTCCTGGTCCACTTCCAGGGTCATCGCCAAGGCAACCAGTACCGCTGCGACCGCTGCGGCCACCTGACGCGGACGGCCAACAAGCTGGTGGAACACGTGCGCGTGCACACGGGGGAGCGTCCGTTCACCTGCGGCCTCTGCCCTTACAGCGCCAAGCGGAGGGACAGTCTGCGGCTGCACTGCAAGGTGAAGCACGGCTCGCACGGCGCCGCCGACGTGCCCGGCGACGTGCACACGCACCGGACGTACGCCCAACACGGGGACGGCCAGCGCTCGAACAAACACGTCCAGCGGCTTCACACGCCGGCCAGCTCTCACACTGCCTCCTCTCATCACCATCCTCCCCCTGCTGTGCTGCTGCCTCTGCTCCCTGAGCGCGCCGGCTGGAGAGATTTATCTCCTCTCCTCCCCATCACAACTCTCATCTCCCTGAAACCTCGCTCCCCTTCATCCCCCTCCTCCTCTACTCTGCCTTCTTCCAACAAACACTCCTTCCTGGGTTACCTCGGCCTTGCATCCTTGTAAATACTATTTTCTCTTTACCTCCTTCCTCCTCTTCTATCCGTCCTCTGGACTATAAAGCGATGGATGTAAAGCTCTATAATGTATCCAAGGTACTGTCACTCAGCACTACGTATGAGAATGTCAAACAGCTCCTGCTATGCTCAGAGCTCTCACATAGGAAACCTTTTCTATTTATTCGACTTTTGCATCATGCTTGTGATTTTTGCTGCATTCCTGCCTGCTTTATTCCTTCATATAATCACTTTATTCTTAGCTAGGTAACCGTGGGACATATTTATTGCCTGTCTCTCCGTCCTCTGGAAATCCTAAACTTAAATAATCCTAAATTTAAAATGTTTTTTTTGTGTCAGTAAACTACATTAAAGGGAGGGGGGTTCTTTTTCTGCATGAAGAGAGGCACTGAAAGTTCAGGAGAGGGCAGATACTTTAAATTCAACAGGAGGAAAGAAACTTCAGGAGTAAAATATCCTCATAATGAAATGAATATGATTGTTAATGTGATTGTTAATTAATGAGAGCCTTAATAAACCTGCGTATAGGTATAAACCTGTACCTATAAGTATAGGTTAAGCAGTGGGTCCTTAAAGTCGTAGCTTAAACTTCCGAATTTCGAATTCTCCCGAGGTGCCCGACTTTACACGAGTGAATAAAGTGAATGTGATTGGTCGTTTAACAAGAGGGCGGGATTGTTGTGGCGGAAGGTTCCAAAGCAAGATTGGTTGTGGCCCGTTTGTCGGAAGCATCTTGCTAACCAGTTAGCAACTTAGTGCTAGTAGGTTTCCAAAGGGAAATTAAATTGGGACCAAGTGGCACTAAATTGGTGACAAAGGCTATGTTCACAGCGCGGCCTGAAGTGACCCAAATCTGATTTTTTTTTTGCCCATATGCGACCTGGATCTGATCTTTTAATGGCAGTCTGAACAACACAGATCCGATTTTTCCCAATGGAACCCAGGCCACTTGGCTATGTGGTCACTGAATCCGATCACGAATCTGATCTTTTTAAATGCGACCTGTGTCTGAATGGTCAGGTCACATTCATCCCGTCCTGAGCGTCATTAATACCCGACAGTGGTCACTCTTCTGCTTCTTGCTACGCCAGAAGGTGGCAAAAACAACAACAATGGTGGACGATGATCGCGGAGAGATTGAGTTTTTAATGTTGGGAAAGATGCGGCTTTGCGCCTCCAGCACTACCATCCATGCTTTCGTCTGTAAACAGAGCATGCTGGCCTGTGATGTCATTGCGTCCTCTACTGGCATGCGGGACACTTAGGTTGTATGAATGCAGTTCACACAGAAGATTACATACAAGTCGCATATATTTGGAAATGTGAACGGCAACGCAAAAAAGCGGATTTCACAAAAAGAATCGAATTGAGCATCAAGGCCTTCAGTGTGAACATAGCCTAAGAAACGCGACACTGTCAAGGAACGCTATGGACAGCAGAAACAGACATACAAGAGGAGGAGAGTTTAGTGTCGGGGGTCGTGGATGAGTCTCCTCCGTCATCCATTTTTATTTAGAGGAGGAAAGCGGGCGAAGATGTTGTGGAAGAGGACGCCAGGGCGGCAGAAGCTTGGTTTGGTGTAGAAGGCTTCCAGCCGCACATGTTTGAGCCCTTGCCTGCGAAGCGCTGCGGAGTTCTGTTAGCTCACGCTTGCTGAAGACACAGGCGCCATCCCCGTGGAACACTGGGGGCCAGAACTCAATGGGAAAGGAAATGATTCTTATTTCAACCGTTGCGTATATTAGGCTGCGACATATGAATCAAGATGCTATGACCGAAAAAATTAGATTGACAGATGATTAAATGATTGGCCCAATTTAGTCGTTCAGGCTGACGATATAACTAACTGTCCTGCATAAAATAACGATTTTACATACATTTTCGGACAATATCGTCCTGATAAAGAGTACATTTATATACATGTTTTAAGCCAGAATGATTTGACATTTAAACATAACTTTCCTACGACTTTAAAAAGAAAGCACACCCTCATTTAAGCTACTGTCTCATAGCACGACATTATGGAAAATGTCTGATGTTTTCAAAGGTTTGCAAATAATAGAAATTCAATCTTCGGTGGCAAAAACTCAGCATTATTAAACCAACAAAAAGCCACAAAAAAAAAATCTAACAAAAGAGAAAAGCAAAGAGGAACTCATGATTCAGTAGCTTGTAGAACATTTTTAGCTGACGTTCTTCTTTGTCCAACCATAGCTTTCTCTGGACCCTTGTTTTGTTTCTTTTTGGTAAACCCTGCGGTATATTTGCCACAGTCTGGCCTCATTATCTTGTTGATGACTCAGTCGGGGTCATCAGCAGGGGGCTGCCAGCAGATGGCCTCCTATTTGGGCCTAGATACTGTGGTACACTGAGGAGTTCACGTTGAACTCAAGTCGACTTCAAGTTACTATAGCCCCATTTTACTCTACCCTCTGAACACCGATCCGTGCCGAGCTGGGATCAGTTAACCGTACCGTTTACACATCACGCTAGCACTGTTTCCCACCTCCTAGTGACGATCTACTGTACTACTGCTCTCTAGAGGTAAACAAGCATATCAACATGGCGGCACCCGTAACATTCAGGAAGTTATTTTTTGTTATCATTGTGATATTTCGTTGTTTGCTGAGAGTCAGGCAAAGAAAGCAGCCTTTGGTGAATTTACTTGACAGAGTCGGCTTTTGGGAAGTGGTTACGACAAACGATAGTCTAATTAGAGCTTACAGACACAGGAAACAATGACAGGCGTTGAGGTTCATCACACTGCTAAGCAGAATACTCACTGGAAATCGTGCGGCATGGTAGGGAAGCTAGTATATTTGGTAAATGGCATGCACTTATATAGCGCCTTTATTCAAGTCAGGAGGCTTGACCAAAGCGCTTTACACTACATTCATTCACACACACACTCACACACTGATGGTGGTAAGCTACATCGTAGCCACAGCTGCCCTGTGGCTCACTGACAGAAGCGGGGCTGCCGCCAGGCACTGGCGCCATCCCTCTGACCACCATCAGTAGACAATGCAGGTGAAGTGTTCTGCCCAAGGACACAACGGCGACACTGAAAGTCGAGTCGGGGCTTGAACCGTCAACCCTTCGATTTCAGGGGCAAAACTCCTACATCCAACGCCACCGTCACCCCTATTTATGAATGTTTTGATGATTATGGAGGGTGACTGTAAGGAGATGACGCCGTCTGCTCATGTGCTCTTTGTTATCTGAGAACTAAGCCAGAACTGAACCACGCCGAGACCTACTGATGAACTAGTACCATGGAAGTGCGGATTGGTTGTCTCTGGTGCGGTCCGGTTCAGTTGTGCGTGCCGTTTACCCTCAACACTCTCGGTTCCTGTGTTCAGACCGCTCTCTGCATGGTTTAAAAGGGTTAGCGTAAATGGGGCTTATGTGTGTTTATAGAACAAGCCCACATCATGATTCCTCCTACTCCGTTCCTGACATCAGGATCCAATGCCAAAGCGTTGGGTTCGGTTTTCACCTAACTGGTTTGAGTGAGTTATAAAAACAAACCTAATTTGGTCTGATTAACCGCCTCTAACAAGCCATTCACCTTCAGCCGTCCTCTAACTTGCGCTAACATGAATTTTACCGTTCAACACGCTAACTGAGGCTTGACGCCAAGTTGTTTTTGTCCCTTTTTTTGGGTCGACTTTGTTGGGATAATCAAAGACTGCCACTTGACTCTTCATCCATTTTCTATGTCTTTCCATACCCGCCTGTCTTCGAGGTGCACCCTGGACAACCACACACAAGCATAATTATACCTAAGGGTAATTTAGAGAGCCAATTCCTCACAGTCAGGATTTTGGTTTGTGGAAAGAAGCAGTAGAACCTAGAGAGAACTTATGCATGCAGCCGTAACACCCAAGGCCCCACATTTGATGCAGTAATAAGAAAAGAAACATTTTCCACTGAGCTGGAGTCATTTTCATACTGAAGTAAAGGGCTTAAAATCTTTAGATATAGCCTTATAAATCCCAGTTTGATAATCTACAATAGTTTCTCTACGATTATTGCTGGTATCTTTCAGCTTTATGTGTCGCACCAGAGCAGCAAACTGACAAAAATCCGGCTTTTCGAGAGCTGAGGAGGATTTTTATCTCCTAAAATGTTTCCATTTAGCTTTTTTTGAATTTCAAACACTTACTCCTGGGCATTTGTCATAGTGTTTATCACTGTCCAGTAAAATTCTCTTGATTTTGATTTATCGCCTAAACTATAAATAAGAATAATGTTTAAAAAATATTTTAAAAATGGGTAAATTATCTGAATTTCTATATTTGCTTTTTGTTTTATTGTTTTCCATTGCGAGAATGAAAAATCTGAATAAGATGTGGTTACTATGGGGTTTTTAGTGATTTAAATAACATTTCTGATATAACTGGTGCCCTAAAGAGAAGGTTATTTTGAATCAGTTTGTTTGAACTTTTAAGATAGGGAACTTGCCTGGTGTCAGCATACGCTTTACACAAGGTGTCGGGGTTATGAACTTTCACTTCTGTGCTTCTCAAATGAAAAACAGGAAAGCATTCTTGCAAAACATTTGACCGTCTTATGGCATTTTTACACTATGATGAGAGTAACATATAGAACATATAAATGATTAAAAGCAATATAAAATACATAAATGAATAAAATGATAAAAACAACAGAAATCATAATAACTCCAACAGTATATTTTTTGTTTTCTTATCCTGGGCTTTGATTCTTCTCCTACTTTCAGTCCAAGCCTTCTCTTTTCCACTTAAGGATTTTTAAGGATTTGTTGTTTCTGGAGGACGGGGAGGAAATTTCTAATACCTGTGTTGTATATTGATGATGTGTTTGTGTTTACATTAATCTATATGAGACATCCTGAAGTTGCACTACAGCAGACATCTGCTTTTATGTTGTTGTTTTATTGCAAACACAGACGGAAAAAGGTGGAACCCCAAAGAGCCAAATAGATCCAGGGATACATGTGATATCGTGTTTTAGGTTGAGCTGTCACAAGGAGGGCTGATTAGAAAACTATTGGATGGGCAAGAATTTAAGGACAACATGGACGTATTTGTTTGCTGAATCACAAGCTTAATTTTAAGGTATATTTTATCTCCTCCCACCAGAAGGAAACAAAAGCACCTGCAGCTTGAAGGGGAGGAGAAATAAACAGGATGAAGCACGCTGCATCCTTTTAACCTTTAAAAGAGTTAATCACCGCACACATTTTAAAACCGAGGCTTGTGCAATTTACCTTCTTACATGTTTTCGTTTAGATATTCAATCATAAGACTTGATTGTCAGAGAAATAGAGGTGCAGAAAGCTGAGTGACCCACAGCTGGAGGGACGTGCCGCCCTCACAGAATCAGAGCTGCATCGCCTCGGATGTGATCGGAAACCTGATTCAGAAAACACATTTCTGCTTTTCTTTTTTCCTTTCAAAACCTCGGTGCAATGTGGTGAGCATAAATCCAAAGACCAGGCAGCCGTTTTTGGTTTTATTAAAACTCATATATTTAATACAGAATGGCAAAGGGCAACACATCAGGTGACAAATATCCTTATTAAATATTTACTCCTTTTAAACGGAGTGGCTCAAAAGAATGTAGCTTAACTGGAAGGTAAGATAGGAGGGAGATTTGTTTTATTAAATGAAAATGTAAAACAATCATCAGTAATTTGCTATTTAATTTACCTTATAATAATGTAAGGTATGTTGCTAAAACTTGCTTAAATTGTTATCATATATTCGCCTTATTCGTTTTAAGATTCCTGTATCATGTTTTCATCAAACACAAATTCTGCACTCATGTAAAACTCGATGTAATGATAATAAAAATGACTTATTTTCTGTTTAGTTCAGGTTAGTTCCATTTCAGTTTTTAAATGCTGGTCCATTCAGTTCAACCCATAATCAGGCTTTTTAGATCCTCTCCTGCGGTTTTATATCTGAACTTTTTTGGGGCCATTATTCTAAGGACATCATTGTCCTATGATGTTTTAAAAAGTATGTTTTGTTTTGTTTTTTTAATATTTTAGAAAAAATTCCATTATGAGCCTTACGGTTTATTTGATTGTTCAATGCTTGCTTTATTTGTTACCCCGCCTGGAGCAGCGTGGGTGAAATTACACTTTCAGTACAGCTCCTCCAAGAAAAGACAAAACACAGACCTTCTACATGGGGGGGCGCCGTGTCTGAGGCCTTGCTGCTGTTAACCCTTTATAGGGAACTCTGTGAAATACTTTGAAAATCTAAATTTCAAGCCAATAGTGTTATTGGAATCCTGGACAAGACCTTATTACCTTTCTAATATTCAAAAAATATGGATATTTTGATCGCAAAAATGAATGTCAATGTAATAAGAAACGCGAATTTGCCAGAATATATTAAGAAAAATAACAAAAATGCTTCTATAAGAAATTCATGAAAAAGAAACAAATCTTTTTTTTGGTACAACATAACCTTCGAGGCATTAATGTTGATACAAATAAATAAATGTAAAAATAATCCTTAATGAGGCTTATAAACTTTTTAAGTTAACTTTTTTAACTTTTCAATTAGCTTTTTACCATTTAATTGACTTGTTAACTTTTTTTCCTCTAACTTAATTTCCAGTAGGTAATATATCATGAAGGGCTCATCTAATTGGTCAAATGCCAAAATAAGATGTGCAGCCATGTAGCAGCATCTTTGCTGAATGGATGGATATAGATCTCGTGCTTCTAGATCTCACTGAGGGACAGTGGGTAAGTGATCAAAAAAGGTATCTTGTCCTATAAAGGATTAAAGGCACTGCTCTTTCATTAGTTAAGAAAAATAAATAAATAGAGAAAAGTATCACAGTGGATAAGAGGAGAAAAATAATTATACTTTAACTGGATACAGTCAGAGATTTTAGAAAAAAAATTCAGTGTTTATGTTGCTTGTGTGGAGTTCAGGGTCCTGCAGCTTTGTAACCGGGGACCTTACTTTCTCCACACATCATTCTTTTTTCTTCCTTGCTCAAAATAAATCTTTTACTGACAATTTAGGAATTATATTTCAATATTCTATGGATTCCCCAAAAGGGCCAGATAACGGTGACATAAATGTCTGTCGTTATGGTTACTTGAGATTTCAGTATTTTTGATTTGATTTCTAGAGTTTTTCCAGATATCCACATACCAGAGAGAGCTTAAGGTTTTCCTGAACCAACAAGGGTTTATATGGGCTCCATTAATATGTCCTTCCAGTGGGAAATGCCTGAAAAACCTCCAGAGGAAAGCAACCAGTTTGTCCTATTATTAAGATGTAATTTGTTTTGTTAAAATTCATCGTTAAAGGTTAGAAAATATGTAATAAAACTGATGTTTTGGGTTTAGGCGAATCTTTTAATTCACCACATACAGCGAGCATCGACTCTCCTACTCCATTCTGCTGAAGAAGCTAACTTTTCCTAAACTCTTGAAGGTCTCCTGTCACTCTAAGGTTGAAAAGAAAGGTGAATGTTATTTCTCTAAATATTCACACTGCAAAAACTATCTGAAAATAAGTAAAAATTTCTTAATTCACCTTTAATTTGAGAAGTTAAATGACATGATCTGCTAATGGAATTAATATTTTTACACGTAAAATAAGATATTAAGATATTATATACTTGAAATACGACAATATACTTGTTCTTTCTTATCTAAAATGTAAGTCATCTAATTCCATTGGCAAAGAGTCTCACCTACCCTCTTAATAAAAAAGGAAAAATGACTTTCTTAGTTTTTGCTGTGTAAAACTCAACTTCTTTTTAAAAACACGAGTATCTTTGACTATGAATTTAATCCTCAAAAGCCACTTGGGGAAAGTCTTTACAGGTTTCTCACTTCTGATAATAAAGAGATAAGCTGGACTTAACGGGTTAAGTTCCTTTAAGATGGTGTTGCTTCTTCCTGCAAATATGAACCAAAGAAGGTTGGACATTAAATCTAAACCTGCAGGTCTTTGAATCTCCATCAACCGCTTTAGATAAGTTTGATCTGAAGTTAAAAAAGAAGGTTATGAAATACTTGCACTGAATTTACACAACGCAGGACACTAATAGTATGTTATCTTCTCATTTGTTTGGAAACTATTTCCCTTTTTTATTTACACAAATATCCACAAAAGTGATTTTCCATGGAGGAAAACATATCCATCTATCTTTTGCATAAGTTTTTCTGAACGTAGAACTAAAATGGCTAATCTATAGAAATTATACCATGTTTTTTTGGTGCATATTTGATCAAAAACTCATCTTACATTAACGTCTTTAAGCTGGACTGAGGATGAAAAAGGGCTCTTTGGATTGTAAAGACTGCAGGGCTAAACATCGCCACCATTTTTCTCACATTCTCTTCTTTTCCTGCTTTTCTTGTTTTCGTATCAAACTTTTTTTTTAACTCCAAAAACAAACTTTCTTCTCCTGGGTTTTTATAGTGTTTTCAATGGACTGCTAATAGTTCTCTGTAAGAAACTGATGATGTGAAGCTCTATCAGCAGGAGGTCCCTCTGAGTTATTTTGGTCTGATCACAATCTGTCATTTTTTCAAAAATCGACCGATCCGAATGGGAAAAGACAAAAGAATTAATATTTAATTAGATTTTAGGACTTAGTTGAGCTTTTACTTGGATGAGTAATTAAAATCCTTGACTGCCAAGAGAAATAAAGTGATATGCAATGGTTCAAAGTGAAGGTAGTGCTCCCATTCATCTTTTTTTTTTTTCTGTTTTTGGGGAAACACATGGGTTTGAGTTACTCCTTTTGGTTAATATATTAATGATTCAAACATTTGTATTTTTGTTGCTTTGTTTTTTGTAAGTAGTGCAAAGAAATATGCTTAAAATTCAACATTTTCAGGTGTCTGACGCTTCCAAATTCAACCTAAGGAAAGACGCTGGGAGTCAAAGGTTGGTTAGTTCTCTGGATGAACTGCAACCATCTTTAATTAACTTTGATACATCTTCTGTTGGACCCTTGTTTTGCCTTTTACTTATCAGCCTCATCGTCATGTTGCTTAGACTGAATGTAAAGTGATTTTTTTTTTATTTGTTTAATTGGAAAGTGACCCAGCATGTCTTAAAAGCAGGTTGATAATGAAAATATTTCACACCTTTGAACAGAAACAGCCTGGATGTGTTCATATGAATGTGAGCCTAACATGTCTCAGCTCAGTGTTTTGCTAAAGAAAAAAAAAACACATTTTACTGCTTATGTTGTTGTGGTTTGCAGCAGATTCATGAGATGCAATCTGAATATTTTCAAACCTTTATTTATTCATGTTTTTTGTTGCACAGAAAGCATGTGCGGTAGCGATAATCTGTGTCATTGAGTGTGATTTTTCTCAAGCCTGCAGGAGGGATGTAGTGATAGTGACAAGACTAACCGCCTCCCTTTAATGTCGTGGCTGCAAGACAAACCTGAACACGTGTGTTTTAATATGAAATCTAATCAATGGTGCTGGACTCTGCAGAGCCTGAGAGCAGAGTTTCTGCCTGCACGTCTCATTTTGATCACTTTTTTTTTTTCACTCACAGATGCATGAAATAGTAAAGAAAATAAGCCTTTGGAGACCTCTGTCTGTGGTTTGACTTTCATTTCCTGGTTTTCTCTGCTGTATCCTGTAACTGTTTGCTGCTGCGATGATCAATAAACTTTAATTTCATCCGACTCACCTCAGCTCCCGGGTCTTCCCTGCTCAAATGTGCTCACGTGCGCACGTCTTAGGATCATGTTACTGTGCACAAGTGGGTGTTAAAAGCAGCGTTGCAGGAGATTTCTAGAGATGAGCCGTTGGGTGACACCACGGAGATCTGAGGCTTTTAGCAGACAGAAAATAAATGCTTCAGATTGTTTTACAGCAGAGAGAAACGGATCATTTCAGAGAGAAACCAGGGATGAAGGTCACGCACCACACTCACCACGCGAGTGGGAGGATAAGTGTCAGCCGCCATGGGTCCTGTCCCCTCCTCACCCGTTGCCATGGCTACCTGGCATGCTGTAGATCCCCGCCGCAGAGAGCGGGAGCAGCTCTGGACTCGGCGTGCAGCGAGAAGGCCACACTCTGGCGCGCACAAAGGTCATTATTAGATTTGAGTAAATGGCAGCAGAGCAGAGAGAAGAAAAGCTGGGAGGTGGTGCGGAGGAAGGTGGGAGCTCAAGATGAAGAACTACTATATATATCAGGGATGCTTCTTTCATTCTAAAGTCCAAAAAATACAGGGCAAGAATCAACCGTGTTGCACAAGGTTTGTCCTTTTGTGTTTGCTGGTTACACACATCCAAGAATTATATTTGAGCCCAATGTGAATAGCAAGGGATGAATCAGGTCTGACTGGAAATTAGAGAGCAGAGCATTGGACAGAGATAACCTGCTGAGCTGTGAATTCATCATCAACTAAAATTACAACCTGAGCAAACATAGAAGGCCTTTTCCGAATGATGATTTCAGTTATTAAGGGCAAATGCATTGAAACCTCATTAACCTAACATCACTTTAACGTCACTGTGGAGGTATAACGTTGTGTCGTTTGCAGGATCAAAACACAGACAAATTTGTGAGCATCAGGAAATTTAAACGGTAATAAAACAGGAAAGAAGAGATCAAGACAATGGAAAAACAGGGAATAATGACATATTAAATGAAGACCCAGCATGTGACCCTGATGGGCAAATGGTAGAGGTAGAGGCAGAGGCAAAGGTGGTAAAAAAGGCCTAAGCAGGGGGATCAAGCTTAAACTTGTCATTAAAAAGAGAAATCGCTTACAGTATATGCAAATTAAGAAAAGAAAACAGCCAGAACATAAAATCATTTTCTCCTCTAAGAAATAAGCGCTTCTTTTAGGTGTAAACTAAGTAAAACTAAGATTCCACTACATTATATGTTAAATGGTCTGTACCTACAGTATATAGCGCTTTTTTTTCCACTTAATTTTAATTTCAGTTTTTGCAAGACATATACATACAAGCCCACATTCAGTCTGCTGCTCTATACCGTATACTTTAAAAGTATATACAACGGTATAGTACAGA